>JAWQFJ010002357.1:264759-279759 GCA_034096865.1 Theodoxus fluviatilis
GAGACTTAGTGTGGGTCAACAGCCATGGTGTGCTGTGTAGAGGTGTCCAGATCCTACCCACCCGGGGTAGGCAGCACTAGTACGCGGATAAGAGATGTCCAGAGTCCACTCATCAGGAGATTTTGGTACCGGTTCACTGTGTAGATCCAGTTTCATGTATCGTCGGCTTTGTTAGTTGATGGCGTCATTAATGGTGTGTTGTGTTATTCTGGCATAGAATAACTATTATGTGTCATGTAAAAGATTTGAGTAAGGTTGTGCATTACTTTGTGTATCCAGAATCCATGCTCCTTCCTCCCTGTGCCTTATCGAGTGAAGAAATGAGGCTAGTGTGTTCTCCTGATTTCCCATGGCGATCACCTGTGGACTCTGTTTGACGGGGTTTGTGACTTGGACGTTCATTGCCCCAACAGAGTGTCTATTCATGGACTGCTGTACAGGAGCATGCAGCAATGATGTGAGTAACCGACTCATGATTTATGAGCTTTTATGTATGAACTTTTATAGTGATGGACATCGATGATCGCGTTAAACGTTAAATCGTTCCTCATGGATTGTCCATAGTTTGTGAGCCGGAAAATTGTTATTGTATTCATTTTGGTCTGGCCCTGTAGTTGGTTTTGTTAGAACAGGATTTTATGGATTCTAATAATTGCGGTATCTGTTTTGGTAACTATTCAGGGACCGAATAGTTTTAAGGAGGGAGTAGTGTTGTGAATATTTCTGTGGTTGCTTGGATTTGTTTAGTTAGTGCTAAAGTGCATGCCTCTCCCAGCCGTGGGATTATGGGAGATGTTTATTTATCCCAGCTGCTGTCTCCCCCTAAAGGAAAGGCAGAGTAAACATGTCGTCTCGCCGTTCTGTGCTCTGACAAGTTGTTATCGCGGCTGCCCTGTCCGGCGCCGCCCTGTGTCAGCACCATAGATTGTCTCTAGTATAATCTATGGTCGGCACTCACCCACGCTTTTCTGCCTCCTCCTCCCCCCCCCCCCCCCCCCCCGCCCCCTCCCTGTTTCTGCTCCTGTCTGTCCAGGTAAAGAGAGGCTCAGTGCCTGCTTAGACAGACCTCATTCCACCTGGGTTACTGAGAGCTTGTATCAACGGTCAATAAAGAGTGGAAAATCGTCTTCGCCCCTGCGTCTCACTTGACATTCGACGTATCACTGTCGTGAACAGTGGGAAACTACGCCGCACTACAGATTCGTAACACCAAAAGATCAAACGTCTCTGTAACAGGAAGACAGAGGGCGACTAATGAAAGAGCGAACACAACTGGATATTGGTAAATAAAAACCGCTGTCGCTGAACCTCCAGGTTTTGGCATTTAAAAATGTGGGGGATGAATGACGTAAGGCACCAAGCAGGCTCCTCCCTGCAAATGTTATTGACTCAAATGCAAAGCAAAAGTGAGTCTATATACTCACCCGTTTCGTCCGTCCGGGCGTCAGGGCGTCCGGGCGTCCCGGCGTCCAAAAACTTTAACATTGGATTTTTCTCAGAGACTATTAAGTCTATCAGTACCAAATGTGGCATGGTGGTGTATGATGACAAGACCTAAAAAAAAATATACAGTGATTTGACCTTGCTTCAAGGTCAAGGTCGCAGGGGCCATAAATGTTGTCTAAAAACAGCCATTTTTCACATTTTCTCAATTTTCTCTGAAGTTTTTGAGATTGGATACCTCACCTATATATGGTATATAGGGCAAAGTAAGCCCTATCTTTTGATACCAGTTTGGTTGACCTTGCTTCAAGGTCAAGGTCACAGGAGCTCTTCAAAGTTGGATTGTATACATATTTTGAAGTAACCTTGACCCTGAACTATGGAAGATAACTGTTTCAAACGTAATAATGATGTGGGGCACATGTTATACTTTCATCATGAGACACATTTGGTTATATATCCTCAAGGTCAAGGACACTTTGACCCTTATGAAATGTGACCAAAATGGGGTAGTGAACCACTAAAAGTGACCATATCTCATGGTAGAAAGTGCCAATAAGCACTATTATGCTTCCTATGTCTTGAATTAACAGCTCTGTGTTGCATGACCTTGGATGACCTTGACCTTGGGTCAAGGTCACATGTATTTTGGTAGGAAAAATGTGTAAAGCAGTTCTTAGCATATGATGTCATTGCTAGGTTTAGTTGGTTGACCTTGGCCTTGAAGGTCACCTGAATGTCAATGTCACGTAAAGGTCAAGGTCAAGCATGTGAGTCATATGGGCTTTGCCCTTCTTGTTTTAAGATTGCCTGACCCACTTCTTACCCCAGCATCCTGTAGCAGCGCGGCTCAACTAAACAGCCCTCGCCATTCCGTCAATTGACATATTAGGGAGGTGCTTTCGAGTTTACGACCTTAAAAAACCACTTTATTTTTAAACCTCGATTCTGAAAATTTGATACACTCAATCGGACCTAACCTCCAGTAAGTGTGCAAAATGTCAAGGAAATCCGTCCAGCAGTTTTTGAGATATCAGCCGTAAAGTCGGGACAGACAGACAGACACACACACACACACACACACACACACACACACACACACACACACACACACACACACACACACACACACACACAGACAGACAGATAAAGTCTGTAGGACCTCCAGTAAGCCTGGAGGGATAAAGTTGCTCTGACCATGGTATACAACTGCTTGCTAATCTTCGACTTCGAATCTTCAGATTAACAGTAAAAGCACAAGCTCAAACTAATCCAATACGCACTATCAAACTTCGAAGTGACGCATTAGGTGTGTAGAGGTGTAAAACTCTCTTCAGGTTATCCAGCTTCATTCACAATTCATTCTAAAAAAAATTGGCGACGAAATGGCAACCCAAATAGTACAAGATAAAATGAAAAGTATTTAGAAATCATGTAATTCTCCACATCTGAATGAATAGAGTTTGTTATGCCACTAATAGGTAAATAGGTGGCTGCGCATGATAAAACAATCCTCAAGTGGGTGAAAATGACAAAATGATATATTTCTATCATAAATATATTGATACATTCATGAATATTTCAGGTAAAAGACCCATAGGATGCTCATAGCGAAAATCTGCAATTTTGTTACAGTAGTGTAATGCTCAGGAAAGCAACCACGTAATTTCGTGAGCTCATGACTTTTCTCAGCGCTTGCTCAAAAACTGTTTTGCCGACTTTTTGTTTTCTCATGTACGGTTACGTAATTATGCTGAGTTGCTTTACTTTGCTATCACAATGATCATGTTCGGTGCATATTTCTCTAGTCAACTGAAGAAATATGCATCTGCAGAAATGACACTCGAGTTTCTCGCAAACTGTATTTTTATTCGCCGGTGATATCACAAATTAAGAACCACTTTTAGGCTGTTTACGGCCTGCGGCGAGACAAATTAATGGATATGCCTTAAACCAATTCATCACGATCATCACGTGGTGTGTAGCCTACTTAGAGCGTAGACTACTAGACGCAGTGTGTGCCTGCACCGACTGCAATGCTTGCCAAATGCCCGTACTTCAGTATTCTGCTTCAGTGCGAGCCTGCAAGACAGTAACGGATCTAAAGAAACGTAGTTGTGTACTCGTCTTTGCTATTGTGAGTTTAGTCGTCTCATAAAAATCCGTGCGTTCAGTCATTAAAAAAATTTGTCAGAGTGACCCAAGATGACTAAGGTTTGTGTATACTGTAAAAACGCATCTGCTGCAAAATGACACAAGATTCAACAAAATCCCCTTTTGTGGTCTCAAGGGTCGAGATGTTACCAGAACTGTCCAGATGACAGATTACAGCATCACTGTGCACGATATTCGTGACATTGTAGAGAGTTTAGGACATTTTGTTATGTAGTTGTGAGAAAGTGTCAGCGAGCATGCGAGCTCCAGTGTCAGACATCCTTAAAGATATCTGTTCTGACATGAAGCGGACTGAAGAGGTAGAGAGGAATGCTGGATCATTTTGCCAGGGAAGGAAACCTGTTATCGGGCCCGGAACAGGTGCAGCATGAGAGAAAAGAGAGCGCGTGGGTTGTGTCTACTTAAAATGCTTTGGATTCCGACGAGGAAAAACGGGAGAGCTTGGCTAGATCTAGATGTAAGACGCAATTCATTTGTGTTCCTGCCCCTGTGCTAGTAGCAGGAAAAAAGAAGAAAAAAAGAGATTCTTTAAAGATTAATTGTTTTGGCTCAACCTGTGTTTTTCCTCTTTATGTTGCTACTGCTAACTGCTAACCTTGATAATTGCTTAACTTTCCTTGTTTTGTTTGTCCGTTCACGTCATTAGTGACGTCATCATCACTGCTTCATGACATTTTGCAGTCACATGAATAGGAAAACAAATGAGAAAACTTTATCCCTCCAGGTTTACTGGAGGTCCTACAGACTTTATCCCTCCAGGTTTACTGGAGGTCCTACAGACTTTATCTGTCTGTCTGTTGTCTGTCTGTCTGTCTGTCTGTCTGTCTGTCTGTCTGTCTGTCTGTCTGTCTGTCTGTCTGTCTGTCTATCTGTCTGTCTGTCTGTCTGTCTGTCTGTCTGTCTGTCTGTCTGTCTGTCTGTCTGTCTGTCTGTCTGTCTGTCTGTCTGTCTGTCTGTCTGTCTGTCTGTCTGTCTGTCTGTCCCGACTCCACGACTGATTTCTCAAAAACTACTGGACGGATTTCCTTGATATTTTGCACACTAACTGGAAGTTAGGTCCGATTGAATGTATCAAATTTTCAGAATCGAGGCTTGAAGAGAAAGTGGTTTTTTAAGGTCGTACACTCGACATCGCCTCCCCAAATACTCCATTCATGGAATGGCCAAATTGCGAAATGTGTGACGTCATCAACAACGTGACGTCATTTGCGAGTAGAGTTTTGAGGATAATGAATTTCGTACACTCGGAAGCACCTCCCTAGATAGTCAATAGATGTAAGAGCCTAATCGAGTCAAACTCTTTTCCTACGTTCACAAAACAACATTTGGCTTCTTCGTATGATGAACGTCTACCAGCAGACGCAAAAAAGCGATACTACGCTGTGTTGGCTTAAAATTCATTCCATTTGTGAAACCGGTAAAGTATATGTACCATCTAGATCGTTGCCTTCGCTGGTTAAAAGCCTGGAATCGCCCAGCGAACTAGCTGAATGTCGACACAATCACGCGGCACTGTTGTACATTTGCAGTCAACGTAAGATCGCGTACGACGATTTGATTCAAGGCCTAGTGTTAACTGTTTTGATGGCCTGGTCTCAGTGTCTGTTACGAAACGCATCTTTTCCATTTATTCCTGGTTGTGGTTATAGCATATAGTGGGTTGGGAATTAGCTGCCAAGCCATAGTGTATTTTGATATTTGCTGCCAAGCCAGTATTGATGTTGGGATTGATATGGTGGATGTAGTTTTGGAAGGGAAAACGAACTGTGAACCTTGCTTCCCTTCCAATACAGAGATGAACTTAGTAGAACGTTTGGGAAGTTGTTTTATTCACCTTGATTCACGTTCTACAGTTGACCAATCTGCAGTGAACTTCTCTAGAAACGGACTAATGAAACTGCTTGGTTACTGTTCAATGGGAGAAGTAGATGACTTTATGAACAGTTGATTGGTCAATTGATACGAAATCGTGAATCGAGACATACTAAAACGCTGTGATTGGTTGAGAACGACAGGGAGAATTCTGCCGTTGTATAAAACCCTTTGTTTTGGGGATCACGGTGTGCCCGTAACAAAACTTTCATCGAGATAGCCCATGTGTAGGACGGCACCCTGTCTCAAAGAGTTCACGAGGTGGACATGTGTGAAAACTGATGGAATTTTCGTCCACTGACGGACTAATTCCGAGTGACCCTCCCTTCAAACGTCTATGGATAGACAACGGAAGAAATGGAGGACTGTTCTCACTTTGGACTGCAGAGAGAGACCACGTGCAAGGTATTGCAATTTTCGTACTTGCAACGTTTTCCTCTCCTGAGTGAATTATCTACTGACCACCCTGTGAGGAGAAGTTGTCTCTAGAAACTTCTCCCCACTTCTGAGAAAGCCACCTGCGAGAAATCTCTGACCCCTCGCACCCTGCTCCTCCTTCTCGTCGTCTTGCCTGCCGTCTCGCCTCGCCCCTCCTCGTCGCCGTCTCAACGACGCCTGCCGCCCGCTGCCCGCTTGTCGTCAGACCACACGTTGATGCAAGAGCCCTCCATCTCCGGAATCAAGTGCAAGTCCCGCATCACCCTCCACCACGAGTGTGGGGAAATCTCCACGTTTTCATCACCAGAGGAAATTCTACAGTTTCGTCGTGTATTGTGCAGTGAGTCCATGAATGGGCTTCCCCCATAATTCTCTCTCTCATCGTGTGTGTGTGTGGAATGTCATTCACTGGATTACGTAGCTCGTTTGCCGGCTACGGATTGGCTGGAAGCCACAACAAGTTGCGTACGTGAGTACTGGTTTCCCATCTTGGCTTGGCAGCCCTCTTAGTTAATTATTTAATTCTGGGGAAGGTTTTTCTTTTATTTTCTAATGCGTTTCAGTATCACCATGCTTTCTTATTTATTGTGTTGAAACTTATCACTCTTGACCAATTTGATTATTATTGATTAAAGCTGAATTTGAATTTGATTTGTGCAGCCCAATCATTCATTTGCGTCCAATTGTCATCCTTGTGTGAATGGTTTTGATTGGAAGGTGCCAAGTAGTACGGAATTCCCTAGACATTTAACGAGCCACAGAAAAAGATTATTAATCTTTAATACTACTTGTGACATTATGGGGGCTTTCGTCTCGGGATAATTGAATCAATATTGGTAAAATTTAAGATCTTTTTGTAATTCTATGAAATAAATTCTGAAGCCATATTATCACTTAGAAATTTTGACCTGCATTGATTGTGTCTTGAGTGAGTGATGTGACCTGACCTGCATTACTATTTTCACCCTTTGCACGTGATCCATTAGGCGTGAGTGGTTGTTGTGACACGACCTGACCTTTGCTCTTGTGATCTGCCACTTAGTGACGTGCCTGGACGGTGTTGGGTTCATTAGAAATCGTGCAGTTAGTGCTGTTTGCAGATTTGCTGAGTGTTTTCTATTTTTGTGATTGCTGGACTTAGTAACTTTTCGCCATGGCTGAGGGAGGTGAATGGCCAACTAGGATAGAGATCCTGGGGTTCGATAAACAAACTTTGGAGTTAACCATTGAGAAGTATGGCGTAGATGTCATTAAAGGTGCTTCAAAAATTGTTATGCAGGATGCTCTGATTAACTTCGTGGAGGCGAAGCGGATTGAGAGTGATGTTGATAGGAAGGTGGTGGTGACTGATCCGGATGAGGGAAGGAGGAGAGATGATGACCGGGAGGAAAGACAGAGGAAGCATGAATGGGAGATGCGTAAAATGGAAATAGAAGCAGAGGAGAGAAAGGCTGAGAGAGAAAAGGCGGATAAGGACAGAGATAGGGAGTTGAGAAAATTGGAGATAGAAGCAGCTGAAAGGGAGAAGAGATTGGAGGTAGAGGCTGCAGAAAGGGTAGAGAAAGGGAAACGGGAGGCCTCAGAGAAGTTGGAGAGAGATAAGATGGAGGCTGAGAGAGAAAAGGAGGATAAGGACAGAGAGGTGGAATTGAAAAAGATAGAAGCAAGGAAATTGGAGATAGAAGCAAAGAATTTGGAGACAGAGGTAGAGAAAGAGAGGGTGAAGGCCGAAAGAGAGAGATTGGGGATTGAGAGAGACAGGATGGAGACTGAGAAAGAGAAGGAGAATGACAGGGTCAAGAGAGAGAGAGATGGTGAGATTGATCTGAGAAAGTACACCGGACTTCCGACATTCAATGAGAAGAATGTGGAAGGATTCTTTGCTGCATTTGAGAAGCAGGCAGAAAGTTTGAGGTGGAAGAGAGACCATTGGCATGTCATATTGGGTAGTGCTGTGGCGGGAAAGGCGCAAGAGGTGTACTCCACGTTACCTAGGAGTGAGCAAAACTATGAGGCTATAAAAAGAGCAATCTTGGAGAAGTATGCGTTGACACCGGAAGCGTATAGACAAAAGTTCAGGAAGTGCAAGAAGGATGAAAGAGAGACACATAGGGACTTTGTCTATCGATTGCGCAGCTCTTTTGACCGATGGTGTGTAGCTGTGAATGCTGTTGAAGATCTGGACCGTCTGAAACAGGTGATTGTTATGGAACAGTTCAAAGATTCTGTGACGGAAGAGGTGCGAGTCTATCTGGGAGAGAGAAAGGTGGAGGAAGTTGATCCAGCAGCCGTCATGGCTGATGAGTTCCATTTGCTCCATGCCAGCAGTAGGCAGAAGAAAAGCCGTGATGAGGGAAAATATCCTAGATCTGGGAAGGGAGAGAAAACAGCTAATGTGTTCAAGGGTAACAGTGGAAGGGGAGAAGAGCGAAGTGGCCCGAGCCAACCTCCTAGGAAGATTGAATGCTACAAATGTGGGAAATTTGGGCATATGATGCGAGACTGTCGCTCGAAAATGGGTTCTGATGTCCGACATCGAGTAGCCTTTGTGGGAACACTTGGGGTAATGCCTAAGTCTGACTGGGATGGAGTGAAGTCACTGAGTGATCACATAGAAGAGGGAGATCTGACGGAGAGAAAACGCTGTGTGACTCAGGGGAAGTTGTGGGTAGGAGAGAAAGAGGTATCTGTCACTGTACTGAAAGACAGTGGAGCAGACATTACCATGGTGAGATCAGGAATTCTGGATGATTGGGGAAGATCGAGCATTGGGAAAACTGTTCCGTGGGTTGATGCTGGGGGTCATGAGCATTCTAGCTCTCTATATGAGGTGAGATTGGAGACTGAGTATTACAGTGGTCTTGCAGTGGTCGGGGTGTCGGAGAGCCTGCGTATCCAGGGAATAGATATGGTGTTGGGAAATGATTTGGCCTACCAGAAGGTAGTGGACAGTTCAGAAGAGGCTGTACTTGCCCTGGGTAGAGTGAAAGAGCCAATCATGCAAAAGCCTTCCCCTAGTGAGGAGACTGGTTGTGAGGAAAAGGATAGCAGAGTTTTCTCCTGTGCGGCATTGACCCGAGCTGCTAGCAGGAAGAAAGCCACTTTGGACGTAGATTTGGGAACGACGTTCATGTCGTCCGATCTAGTCGATGATCCAGTCAGTGATGAAGGAAAAGAGAGTGACGAGACTGAGTCACTGCCCCCGAGTCCAGAAACAGTGGGAGGGAGAGTAGCCCTAATTGAAGAACAGAAGAGTGATCCTGATTCTTGCAGCCTATATGAACAGGCAGAAGAAGAAAGTAGCGGTGATGAATCACCAGGGTACTTTCTAAGAGAGGGAGTGCTTATGCTACGAAGCAGACCTCGAAATGCACCTATGTCAGAGGGGTGGAAAGCAAGGTGTGCCGTGGTGTTACCACGTAAACACCGTCAGTCCGTGCTGGACTTGGCCCATAGTAGTCCTATGGCAGGACACAGGGGAGTGACCAAAACTTATCAGCGGTTGCGGCAACACTTCGTGTGGCCAGGGATGCTGAGAGAGGTGAAGCAACTATGCAAACAGTGTGTTGCATGTCAGCGAGCTGGAAAGAAGGGTCTAGAGGAGCCTAGAGCTTGCCTGAGACCTATTCCAATAGTACAAGAGCCATTCTCCAGAGTGTTGATGGACTGTGTTGGCCCTCTGCCAAAGAGTAGAGAAGGTTATCAGTACTTGCTCACTTTGATGTGTATGACAACTAGATTTGTGGAGGCGTTTCCTTTGAGGAACATCACTGCTAGGTCAGTGAAAGGAGCTATGACAAAGTTCTTTTCTCTGTTTGGACTGCCGAAAGAAGTTCAAACTGATCGGGGAACAAATTTCACTTCAAAGAGTTTCGGCCAGGCTCTGAAAGATTTTGGTATCGATCATGTCATGAGCAGTCCCTATCATCCACAAAGTCAAGGAGCGTTAGAACGCTTCCATCACACACTAAAAGAAATGCTAAGATGCTACTGTGATGGTGAACCTCACAAGTGGCCAGACGGACTTCCGTTTGTCATGTTCGCCGCTAGAGACTCAGTCCAAGAATCATTGGGTTTCACCCCCTTCGAACTTGTGTTTGGTCACGAGGTGAGAGGTCCGTTGAAAATGCTGAAGGATGAATGGATCGATGGGAAAGGAGAGGTGGATGCATTGACGTTTGTGAGTGACTTGAAGGACAAGATGATGAAAGCTGTAGAATGTGCGAGTGCTCACTTGGGGAAGACTAAAACAAGAATGAAAGAATGGTATGACAGGAAAGCTCGAGACCGGAAGTTTGACCCTGGGGATAAGGTGTTGATGTTATCTCCCGTCCCAGGTAGTTCCCTCTCAGCTAGATATACTGGACCGTATGAAGTGAAGAGACGTGTGGGAGACGTGACATATGTGATCAGTACGCCTGATGGTCGCAGAAAAGAGAGAATGTGTCACGTGAACATGTTGAAAGAATGTCGTGACAGGGGAAACACCGAGAAGATAGCACGAGTGTGCGCTGTGGTGACTGATTTCAAGCATTATGAGAATGCATCAGAAAGATCGAATGAAGATGAGAATGAGGAAGGAATGAGAATGGATTTGAACAATGTGCAACTGTGTGAGAATCCAGAGGAGATGTTGACTCATTTGAATGAGAGGGAGAGAGAGGAAGTGAAAACATTGTTGGCCCGTTTCCCCATGTTGTTCACTGACCTACCCCACCGAACTCACTTAGTAACTCATGATATAGAGCTGCTAGACAATAACACACGTCCTTTGAAGCAACATGCGTATCGAGTGGCAGGGGAAAAGAAGGAAGCTTTGAGAAAAGAAGTTCAGTACTTGCTGGAGAATGACTTAGCTGAACATAGCTCTAGCAGTTGGAGTTCGCCGTGTGTGATGGTGCGAAAAGGGAAGAATGGGTGGCGAATGTGTACGGATTATCGGAAAGTGAACGCAGTGACCAAAACCGACTCGTATCCCATTCCCCGCATTGATGATTGTGTGGACAGTGTAGGGAACGCACAGTTCATTACCAAAATAGATCTGTTAAAAGGGTACTACGGGATTCCTCTTTCTGACAAAGCTAAGGAGATTTCAGCTTTCGTGACGTCAGATGGCCTCTATCAATACAAGGTTCTACCTTTTGGATTGAAAAATGCTCCTGCTACTTTTCAGCGCTTAGTCAATAAGCTGACGAGAGACATACCCGGATGTCATGCGTATATCGATGATATAGTGATCTACAGCAGTAACTGGGCTGAGCACTTATCCCAGTTAAATCAACTGTTCTGTCGTTTGAGGGAAGCAAATTTGACAGTAAATCTTGCTAAAAGTGAGTTTGGGAAGGCGACAATCACGTATCTTGGACATGAGGTCGGGAGCGGGAAAGTCCGCACTAGGCGAGAAAAAGTGCAGACCATAGTGGATATGCCCTCCCCTACTAGTCGAAAAACTGTGCGGAGATTTTTAGGCATGGTTGGCTATTATCGCCGTTTCTGCTGTAACTTCTCGCAGTTGGCTCTCCCTTTGACAGACTTGTTAAAGAAAGACAGAGGTTTCAAATGGACAGATGAATGTGAGAAGAGTTTTAGGAAACTCAAGAAAGTGCTATCGTGTGACCCAGTGCTTAAAACTCCTGATCCTAGCCAACCTTTTCAACTTATGGTTGATGCGTCAGACCTAACTATGGGTGCTGTGTTGGTACAGTTAGATGATGATGGTCTTGAGCATCCGGTAGCGTATTTCTCAAAGAAATTCCTATCTCACCAGAAAGGTTATTCTACGGTAGAGAAAGAAGCCTTGAGTCTTCTAACTGCCTTGGGCCATTTCGAAGTGTATTTGAGGCATTCGGCACATGAAGTCAAAGTCTACACGGATCATAATCCGTTAGTATTCCTTAAAACTCTCAAAAACAAAAATCAAAGGCTACTTAGATGGAGCCTGTCTCTACAAGAGTTTCCTATAGTAGTGGCCCACGTGCCCGGCAAAGCCAATGTTGTGGCTGATGCCCTGTCCAGGTTGGAGTGAGTTGTTGAAAAGTCAGAAGTTTGAAGAAGAAACTATTTGACAGTTTGTACATTAACGACAGGAGTTCGTATGATGTTGTTAAAAGCCTAGTAAAGGTTTCTTGTTATTGTTATTGTTCATAGGTTTTCTCCCCCAGAGAGGAAATGATGAAAGTGACTGAAAATGAATGCATTTTCCTAGATTTGTGAAGCTTTGGAACTTCTCCAAAAGAGAGAGAGAGGTTGTACCTTATGCTTTAAGAGTATCTTAGCTTGTTTATAAACTCTTATCCTAAGGAAAAGGTGAGGGTAGCTGAGATTATTAAGAGGAAAGCATCACCCCTAGGAGGCTGTCGGGTTGACGGAGATATTAAAAATAGTTTGAGAGAGGTTCAGGAAATCCTCACTATTTGGCTCTGTACCGATTGACCTAGTAATGAAATAGATTACGTAACCTGGGAGCTTCCCTGTTGTTGTTGTTGTTGCTGTTGTTGGAGAGGATATTAGGTGTAATGTTGTATTGAATTTTGGTGTTATTCTCACACAATGGTTTGGTTATTGTGTGACTTAATAACATCCTGTTGTTGATATTGGAGTTGTAGAGGTTTGAGTGGAACTTTTCCATATTAACCCCTTTTGAGTTTGAATTCATTACAGGTATGGAAGCCTTGTGACCTGTTTGTGATTTATTTAAGGGATATGGTGAAATGTCTCCACTTATGCTTGTGTTTAGTTCATGTTGATGAACCTATACGTGAAAAATTTCATGCTATAAAATTTTTCTCGCATAGGGGAGAAGGTATGTTACGAAACGCATCTTTTCCATTTATTCCTGGTTGTGGTTATAGCATATAGTGGGTTGGGAATTAGCTGCCAAGCCATAGTGTATTTTGATATTTGCTGCCAAGCCAGTATTGATGTTGGGATTGATATGGTGGATGTAGTTTTGGAAGGGAAAACGAACTGTGAACCTTGCTTCCCTTCCAATACAGAGATGAACTTAGTAGAACGTTTGGGAAGTTGTTTTATTCACCTTGATTCACGTTCTACAGTTGACCAATCTGCAGTGAACTTCTCTAGAAACGGACTAATGAAACTGCTTGGTTACTGTTCAATGGGAGAAGTAGATGACTTTATGAACAGTTGATTGGTCAATTGATACGAAATCGTGAATCGAGACATACTAAAACGCTGTGATTGGTTGAGAACGACAGGGAGAATTCTGCCGTTGTATAAAACCCTTTGTTTTGGGGATCACGGTGTGCCCGTAACAAAACTTTCATCGAGATAGCCCATGTGTAGGACGGCACCCTGTCTCAAAGAGTTCACGAGGTGGACATGTGTGAAAACTGATGGAATTTTCGTCCACTGACGGACTAATTCCGAGTGACCCTCCCTTCAAACGTCTATGGATAGACAACGGAAGAAATGGAGGACTGTTCTCACTTTGGACTGCAGAGAGAGACCACGTGCAAGGTATTGCAATTTTCGTACTTGCAACGTTTTCCTCTCCTGAGTGAATTATCTACTGACCACCCTGTGAGGAGAAGTTGTCTCTAGAAACTTCTCCCCACTTCTGAGAAAGCCACCTGCGAGAAAGCTCTGACCCCTCGCGCCCTGCACCTGCTTCTCGTCGTCTTGCCTGCCGTCTCGCCTCGCCCCTCCTCGTCGCCGTCTCAACGACGCCTGCCGCCCGCTGCCCGCTTGTCGTCAGACCACACGTTGATGCAAGAGCCCTCCATCTCCGGAATCAAGTGCAAGTCCCGCATCACCCTCCACCACGAGTGTGGGGAAATCTCCACGTTTTCATCACCAGAGGAAATTCTACAGTTTCGTCGTGTATTGTGCAGTGAGTCCATGAATGGGCTTCCCCCATAATTCTCTCTCTCATCGTGTGTGTGTGTGGAATGTCATTCACTGGATTACGTAGCTCGTTTGCCGGCTACGGATTGGCTGGAAGCCACAACAAGTTGCGTACGTGAGTACTGGTTTCCCATCTTGGCTTGGCAGCCCTCTTAGTTAATTATTTAATTCTGGGGAAGGTTTTTCTTTTATTTTCTAATGCGTTTCAGTATCACCATGCTTTCTTATTTATTGTGTTGAAACTTATCACTCTTGACCAATTTGATTATTATTGATTAAAGCTGAATTTGAATTTGATTTGTGCAGCCCAGTCATTCATTTGCGTCCAATTGTCATCCTTGTGCGAATGGTTTTGATTGGAAGGTGCCAAGTAGTACGGAATTCCCTAGACATTTAACGAGCCACAGAAAAGATTAATAATCTTTTAATACTACTTGTGACAGTGTCACAAAAATATGATGATTTAATCAATCCCTGATTTAAAAAATATGTACGTTGCCCTATATTGATCGACATTCTGAGTGAAATAGATCTATTTCACTGTCCCGCCCGGCGAACTAGCTTGTTGCCGGCTGTATCGAGCTTGTGTGTTCGTGTAGGCCTACTCAAAAGTCAAAATCACAGTCGTCTCCGAAACAAGGAATAATCAGAGTAAGGGGGAAAAACATTTCGTTTGTTTTGTTTTGTTCTTGCAGCACTTCAAAGATGGTGTGTAGGTCTGTGACTGTCTGTCTCCATGTGTTTTGTGGTGTGTAGGTCTGTGACTGTCTCCATGTGTTGTGGTGTGTAGGTCTGTGACTGTCTACATGTGTTGTGTGGTGTGTAGGTCTGTGTCTGTCTCTCTCCATGTGTTGTGTGGTGTGTAGGTCTGTGACTGTCTCCATGTGTTGTGGTGTGTAGGTCTGTGACTGTCTCCATGTGTTGTGGTGTGTAGGTCTGTGTCTGTCTCCATGTGTTGTGTGGTGTGTAGGTCTGTGTCTGTCTCCATGTGCTGTGTGGTGCGTAGGTCTGTGACTGTCTGTCTCCAGGTTTACTGAAGGTCCTACAGACTTTATTGTGTTTTTTATGCCAAAACCTGGAGGTTCAGCGCCAGCGGTTTTTATCCCTCCAGGTTTACTGAAGGTCCTCACAGTTTTATTGTGTTTTTAAAAAAATGCCAAAACCTCGAGGTTCAGCGCCAGCGGTTTTTATTCATGCAGAATACAT
>JAWQFJ010002357.1:284759-291437 GCA_034096865.1 Theodoxus fluviatilis
AACCGTGATGATCCGAATTTCTTCACAGAACTATTTCGTGAAATAGAAGAGATGGGTAATAGTTCTATTATTCTGGGGGGCGACTGGAATCTGGTCATAGATCCAAAACAAGACTATTACAACTATAAACAAATTAAAACAAAAGAGCTCGATCTGTACTGTTGGAGAAAATGCAAGAATTTGGTCTTGTTGACTTATGGCGTAAGCATAACAAAAAGAGTAAAACATTTACATGGCAAACTGAAAACTTTGAAAAGCAATCTCGTTTAGATTTTTTTTAATCTCTGAGAATCTCGAACCACTGGTTCAGAGAGTGGATATTGAACCTGGATATAGGACCGATCATTCTCTGGTTTCTCTCACTATAAATACAAAATGGGAGAAGAGAGGAAAAGGTCTTTGGAAGTTCAATGTCTCCCTGCTTCGAAATGAAGAATATACACAAGTAGTTAAAAATACTCTGCAGGAATGCATTGAACTATATGCAGCACTCCCTTACGATAGAAAAAGTCTCAACAACATTTCGCACGATAACCTGCAACTCAAAATCCCCTGGAAGCTCTTTCTAGATACAACACTTATGGTTATAAGAGGGAAAACAATCCAATACGCCCATAGATTAAAGAAAGAAAGCAATGAGAGAGAAAACAAAATTAAATGAAGAAATAAAACGATTACATCAAGCAACTAACGACGAAAAGAGTGTTACAAACACAGCAGCGATTAAGGCACTTAAGAAAAGCCAAAAACAACTTGAAGAAATAAGAAAAAGTAAGACAGAAGGTTTAATGATACGATCTCGAATACGTTGGTATGAAAAGGGAGAAAAAACAATGCTTATTTTTTCCACTTGGAAAAGCGTAACTATACTGAGAAGAGAGTAAACAAACTAATACAATCGGATGGCCAGGAAATAACTGAACCGAGCAAAATTCTAGATGAACTGCACAACTATTACAAAAATCTATATAATGGAATTCACAGTCAAAATAGTCAGTGGTATGATACCATTAATAAGAATGAAATCAATGTAATAGATGATGAAGACCGTGAAGCTCTTGAAGGTAAAATACAGTACGAAGAAATAGCTCAAGCAGTGAAATCCATGAAAAACAATCGGACACCCGGTTCAGATGGCTATCCGATAGAATTTTTCAAATTCTTCTGGAAAGACTTCGGCAAAATAATTCTACAGGCAATCAATGAATCATATGACGATAAACAATTCTCCTTTGTACAACGAGAGGGAGTGATTACATGTATACCAAAAGCAGACAAAGATAGAAACTATCTCAAAAACTGGCGCCCAATAACACTCCTCAATACTGTATATAAAATTGCATCTACTTGTATCGTCAACAGACTTTAAAATGTTATTGGTTCTATTATCAACACAGAGCAAAAAGGCTTCTTAAAAGGAAGATATATAGGTGAAAATATAAGACTACTATACGATACATTGTACTACACTTCAAAGAAGCAAATCCCTGGTCTTCTTGTACTTGTGGATTTTGAAAAAGCCTTTGATACTATATCAAGAAATTTCATTTCAGACTGTCTGAAAATGTTTGGATTTGGACAGTCATTTATCAGTTGGATTGAAACGCTCAGCAACAATTCATCTGCTCGGGTGCTGCAGAATGGCTACCTGACCAGGTCCATACCTATTTCCAGCGGTTGTAGACAAGGTGATCCAATCGCAAGTTTTCTTGTTCTCATTGGTGCTCAAATCCTGAATACCCTCTGTCATAAAAATGAACAAATCCTGGGAATAACAATTAACGGAAAAGAGCACAAGATAGCCCAGTACGCATATGATACCGAATTTTTCCTTGACGGTAGTGAAGGATCACTGAAAGCAACACTAGAAACATTGAAATACTTTGAAAGCATATCGGGGCTTAAAGTAAACATCGAAAAAACAAGATTGGTTTGGTTCGGATCTCTGAGTAATTCCAAGACTCAGATATGCACAAACTATAATTTAGATTGGAATCAAGGTCCCTTTAAAGTTCTTGGGATTACATTATCCGCCAACATATCGGATGTCCCTAAATTAAACTACGAAGGACTAGTAGGAAAAGTAAAGAATATACTCAAAGCATGGAGAGGGAGAAACCTCACACTTATCGGAAAAGTCAAAATCATAAAGACACTAGCACTCTCTAAATTGACTTATTATCTGATGAACATCCCTCGACCCCCTGACAGTATGATAAAGGAAATCAGCAAGACATGCTTCCAGTTTCTTTGGAATGGTAAACCTAGCAAAATAAAAAGAGATGTAATGATAAAAGAATGCAGTGAGGGAGGATTGGGAATGATAGATGTAGGTAGCTTTGACAAGGCTCTAAAATTAACTTGGATGAGACGTTTATTGCAAGATAACTTCACACGCAACTATATATCTTTTACGGACCATGAGTGTGAAATCTTACTGAAGACGGGAGGCTGTGTCCACCCTCAAGCCGTCGCGGGACTAAATCCATTTTGGAAAGAGGTTTTTAGCCATTGGAATGAGATGTTAACAAAATTTGATCAACCATCAACAGTAGAACAAATTCTCTCTCACTCTTTGTGGAACAATCCATCTATGAAAGATAAATACTTGTTCAACCGTGCGTGGTACAACGCCGGCATAAAGTCAGTCAGAGATATCGTCAATGTGAAAGGTCAACCAAAATTTTTTTCTGAAATAATGTCGCAGTACCAGATTAATGGCAATTTTTATTATACAACAGAATAGTGCATAATATTCCGGGGAGATGGAAAGATATCCTCGCATGTAACTGTAATCAATCTATGCTAGATATTCCCAGTTCTCCTCCAATTAAGGAAATATTAGAAACCAAAGCAAAGAAAGGCATTACTTTTTTCTATGACACTCTAACAAAAAACAATGCACTACCTGCAGGACATGAAAAATGGTCAAGATACCTGTCCGACTACAATCTTCCATGGAAGAAGTATCACACATTAAATAAATGGGCTAACCCAGACACGCGAACAAGATCATTTCAGTTCAAGCTCTTGCACAGAATCCTACCAACTAATGTATTTCTGAAAGCAATAAGACTAACAAACGACGACAGGTGCAGCATGTGTAGAAATGAACGAGAAACACTGGAACATGTTTTTCTCCTTTGTCCATTTACCAAGATTCTCTGGGACAATATTGAATTGTATATGTCTCAAAAACTAGACCATGCTGTCAAATTCACCACTTCCGAAAAACTATTTGGAGCTTTGCAGGAAAGTAAAGCAGTAAATCACATATTAACCCTAACTAGAAAACATATTTATTATTGTAAGCAGAAAGATGAAAAACCAAATATTCACGATTTGACCAGATACATAATACAGGTAATTCAAATAGAAAAATATAGCGCAAAAATCAGCCAGACCCTTGAACAGTTTAAGACAAAATGGAACAATTTTATATAATGAATTAATATACTGTACATTACATTGACTTTTATTAGAAACGCAACTCGACACAATTCGGCGCTGTGAAATCCCCATCACTCCATCTCGTCCAGCATTCCTAACATTCCTTCTTCACCATCTGATGCCCTTGCATTTATAAATTTCGCATACCTTTCACACACATGCCTTCCCTGTCTATCTTTCTCACTCTCTCTCTCTCTCTCTCTCTCTCTCTCTCTCTCTCTCTCTCTCTCTCTCTCTCAACAACTTATATCTCCTTCTATTTCGTTGTTTTTTCGCTAGAAGGAGATAAACCCCACCCCACCCCTTCCCATTCACCCCCGACGTTTCTACACTCAGTAGATTTCCTCGTTTGCTGTTTCTTTTGTTGTTTTTTCCAATTGTTTGTTTGAACTGATGATTGATGATGATGATTGATGATGATGATGAAGAAGATGATGATTGAGGACAATAATTGATGTTGATTAATGATAACTGCAATGTGTACTTTACCTTTTTTTCTCTCCTCTGTTTCTCTTTTTTTTGTAAATAAAAAAGAGACTTTGAGAAATTTGAACTTTGGACTATAACCTAATTGTCAAATAAATCTGCTACTACTTTGGAACTGTATTGACTGACTCCTGCTTTCAAAGTTACTCAACAAATTCTGTAAGTCTGCACCAACCCGCCGAATGAGGAAGCAGGCAACTAGGAAGACAGCACAGTGACTACAATACGTTTTTTGGGATCCGCATGTCCGTTGAGAAAACAGGAGTTTGTTCTTGGACAGCGTCTTTCTTTCTTTTTCTTTTTTCACACTTGAGGAACACCAGAGAACCTGCTTATTCGTGCTCAATAGCGTTGTAGCCCCCTCGCTCTGCTACGCAACTGACCTGAGGGCACCTTTATATCTTTTACGTCGTTCGTCATAGCTCAGGATGAGTTATCCAAATGAGCACACTCCTCCCTCGAGTGCGGAGAGTGGCGAGACTGAAACCACGGAGCAGTGGAAAGTGAGACCAGAGACTGAAGGTATAGGGAATGCTTCCGGCTTGTCTGCTACCGCGCCAAGTGATCAGACCAGATCAGAGGATGCTGGAGGTGAGAAGACCAAGGCGGCTGAGGCGGAAGCAAATCAACCTGGCGACGGTGTTGGTGATTGTCTTGATGGTACAAAAGCAGAAAAGCTCATGGGGACCAGGAGCCAAACCAGCAAGACAAGCGAGAAGTCAGACGGAAAAGGAGTTTTAGTCAAGAATGTCCAGATGGGCGACGATGGTCGACCTCTTGGAAGGTCCGAAAAACAACCTGCAATTGATAGGGGGCGAGACAACCAACGACTCCAGGAATTAGCAGTTACGAGAAGGCAAGCCATAATCTGAGAGCTGACATCGACCGTATAGCGGAGACCCTTCAAGACAAGAGTCCAGATAAGAGAACTGCTAGAGGGCAGAAGATCACCCTGCAATCGAGCCTCGCACGCTTGGAAAGCATTAGGGGCGAAATGGACAACATCTGCCCCTTGCATGAGTTGGACGATGACTTTGAGCATCTTGTCACAGCTGCATCTCATATGTTGGCAGACTACCGACATCTCTACCCCAAGGGCCAGTCCAACATTAGCTCAGATTTCACATCCTCATACGCCTACTCAGATCTGTCCAGAGTCTCCCTTCGCATGGTGGGTGAAGCAGTGCGAAAGCAAAAAATGATTGCTGACGAAAAGGCTAGTCAGATTGATGAGAAGAATCAGAATCTGAGTGGCCTGAGAAGACAAAGGGCTGAAATTGAAAGGAAAAGAAGGGCGATCCTGAGAGAGGCAGAGCGTCTGGTTGAGACAGAGAGGGAGGAGGCAGAGAGACGACAGCAACAAGCTGAGAGGGCAGCAAAGGGGCTGAGAGAGCGAATGGAAGAGGAACTTGAAGAGAAGCTGGAGCAGCTGGAAACCCAGATAGAGGCTGAGGAGCAGGACAAAATGAGAATCACCAGGGAATTTGACAGAAGGAGTCAGGAGGTCGCAGAGCAAATGTTGGCTGAGGCCCGGGAACCACCAGAACCACTACCGGATCTGGACCACATGTCACTGCTAGACGTCCATTGTAACGGAGTCGGTGTCCTGCAGGCGCTTCGAGACCAAGTTCTGGGTGAAGAACGCTCCAGGTCGGAGGTCCTTTCTGCTAAATCCTGCCCCTACAACCCCTACTCCCAACCTCATCCGACATCCGCTTCTGCCCATGTGTCCCATTCTTCTTTTCCTGCCGGCATCGTCTCCACAGTCTCTGCTCTAACTCACCAGCCCGCAGCCCAAGGAGCTGAGAGTAATCGACCGACTTCCTCGTCCGCAGTCGACGATTCTCGGCAACATTGGCTAACAAGGATGCAAGAGATGAGCCTGAGACGGAGCATAGCCGACACTACAACGACGACTACGCTGACCACGGTTACGTCCACCGTCTCATCCAGCCATTACCAACACAAGTATCAGCAGCTGCCTCGATCGAACGGGGAAGAGAAACCAATCATGTCGTCATCACTCTTTCGACGAACGTATGACCTGAACCCTGAGGCCAGTAGCTTTCAACCAAGAAATGGAGTCTCCGACGTTAGGCTTGGAACAACAGCTTTGCATGAACAGCTTCAGACTTGTTCAGGTTTGGGCGCATCCCAAAGACAGGAAGAGATCCGTGCGCTGGTCGACGCAGTGAAGCAAAATCGTTTGCCGCCTCAAGAACCCCCAGTCTTTGATGGAGATCCCATCACTTACCCAGCCTGGCGACATACGTTTCTGTTGCTGATTGGCTCCCAGAACATTACTGACACCCAGAGGCTGATGTATCTTCAGAACTATGTCTCGGGAACAGCCAAGGAGGCAGTCAGTGCTACCGTCCTCTCTGCAGATGATGCTGCATACCGGACGGCATTATCAGCATTGGATCATCGATTTGGAAGCCCTCTGGTTGTCACCAATGCCTTTCGGACCAGGTATGAGAACTGGCCTCACATTAAGAGTCGGGATGGAGAAGGACTGCGACGACTCTCAGATTTCCTCCACCAATGTCTGAGCGCCAGCAAGCTAGTGGGACAACATGGAATCTTTGAGGACTTTCAGTACCAGCTTAAGATGGTGGAAAAGCTGCCGGACTGGATGGCTCTGCGCTGGAAAAGGCGGTGCACAGAGAAACGACGGAAAGAGCAGAAGCACCCAACTTTCAGTGAGTTTGTCCAGTTTGTCTTCGATGAAGCTGAGGTGGC
>JAWQFJ010002358.1:0-10000 GCA_034096865.1 Theodoxus fluviatilis
AAAAAACACCACATGTTTATAGAGGAAATTGGTAATTTTTTAGTGATGTGAAGCTCAGGAAAATGTATCTATATGTGACACAGTGAGCTGATGACTTGGTGTTTTCTCAGAAATTGTTTTTCCCATTTTAGTCTTGTTTCTCTTGCACAATCACATTTTATTATCCAGGAGACCTCTCTCTGTTCCATATATGCTTTACAGATCCTAGTCTGAAACATTTTTCTAGTTGAATGATTTATCTTTAGGACCGGCAAATGTTTTGACGATGCGGCAATAGGCCAAGTCCCTGAAAACCACATTCTTGGCATGCCTATGAGGAAGAGGCAAACTGTCTACTTTTCTTCTGTGAGATGCTGACTTGGATATGTACTCTGGGCATGAAACAGCTGGAGTGAATACACCTGTGTTGGTGCAAAATTTGATGTGGAGTGTAACCTGTTTCAGTGGACTATTTGTTCCTTGTGGAAACAGATCCATATTATTGGTTTTAACTGGTCACTCTTGCCATGAAGCCTGTGACGCTCAGGTTGCGTTGGGGAGGTCGGGCTCCTGTTCATTGGTGGGTACTAGTTTTTAGGACTCTATAGAAGACTCTAGGTCTAGGAAGTTAATTTCAATATAACCTTGTCTCCTCTTCCCTCCCCACTCACCCCCACCCACCCCCACCCACCCATCCCCCACACACATATACACTAAATAATATGGTTGTTCATTTATTGGGTTTTCTCTTTGCAGACTTCAGTTGTGGATTATGTGAAGCCATCCAATTTGAAGAAGGAGTTGAACGAAAAGTTCAGAGACAAGTTTCCCAGCATCCAACTCACTCTGTCTAAACTCAGGAGGTAAGAAATACATGTCTTTCTCTGTGACTTATGTTCATTAAGCAATTTGCTCCTGTAATTTGCATTTTGTATCATATGAATACATGTTTTCATACACATTTAGAAAACCTATTTTCTTTGTTGTTCCTTACTTGTGAACGCAATTTTCCCATTGCAGTTTGAAGCGGGAGCTCAGGACCATAGCTTATGTAAAGGTAAACGTACAAGTTGTTGTGGTCACCTCAGTATGCTTTTTTGTGTTTGTGCTACATGCATGTCATGTACATAAGCTTTTCCTGTAAGCTAGTGTAACAGATAAGAGGAAAATCAAACTCTCCAGAAAAGCATTTTTCTGTGCTTCGTAGCAGTAGTTGCAGACTTAGTGCTAACTTGATGAGAGAGGGGCTCGGAGATCACAAAGTGCTGCTTGTGTTATTAGCATCAATCAACATGTCAGATCATGTGTACACTGAGGGAATGCAAAGAGAGGCAGTTTGCAATCTCAGAACTGATGTCCCATAATCATATGTCTCTGTCCTCTCTTGCCCTAGGGGGAAATCTTGGATGCCCTGTAAATTGTGCCAAGTCAATTTGTGGTTTCCATGACAACTCCGCTGGGATGTTGGACAATGCGCCAGAAATAGTGCATCCTTTTTTTAATGCATTGAAATCCTCACTGATATAGATGCATATACCATAGAAAAGTGTTTCTGTTTTCTTTCCTTTCTTTTGTATGAAGTAAATTTTAAAGGAAAGTGAATGTACAACTGCACATTTTAGTGATGATGATTTTAATAAGGATTCTTTTTCTTGTTGCAGTGCAAAACTGATCTCTGGACTGTTGCACAAGCTTATGTTTATTTTGAGAAGCTGATCTTGAAGGTTTGTAAGAGTATATGCAAGAAGTGCATGCTTTTTGTTATCTGCTGGTATGGTAAATAATCTATTTCTGCCTGTCTCATGACAGGTCTGCTAGGTTTTGTTTGTATTCATCCATTTATGTCAATTTGTCCTACCAGCTTACCTTTTTTGTTGTCTGCTGTTTACTTGTTTTTCTTCTCTGCCTCCTCCTTCCCCCCTTTTACCACTCTGTCTCTTTGTCAGTCTATGTGTGGGTGTCTGTGTCGGTGTGTGTGTGTGTGTGTTAGTGTGTGTCTGTGTGTTTGTCTGTGTGGATGTCTGTGAGGGTATCCATGTATCTGACTGTGTTTCTCTTTGTGTGTCAATGTGTAGGTGTCTGTGTGTGTGTCCGTGTATCTGACTGTTTCTCTTTTCTCATAAATGGAAAAGTGTGTCTTTGTGTGTTAGTTGGTCTGTCTGTCAAGCTGTCTGACTGAGCTAATGAGTCTGTGTGTGTGTGTGTGTGTGTGTGTGTGTGTGTGTGTGTGTGTGTGTGTGTGTGTGTGTGTGTGTGTGTGTGTGTGTGCTCATGAGTACATAGACTTGTATGTGCCTACTGTTATATCAGTTTGTTATTGGGCATTGGGCTACCTTTAATTTTGTGCAGTATCAAATAAATACAATTAAGTCTGTCAGGAATGTGAGATCTAAAGGGAGAACTACCAGGGGAGAAAAAGATTGATTGAGAGCAGCAGGAAGTGATGAATCACCTCACATGATGGACTGACTTTAGTCCCACAAATGATGATGTTACTTTGGTGTTCTACTATTTGAGATCAAGCTCTCACTCTCTCTATCTCTCTCTCTCTGCCTCTGTCTCTCTCTCTCTCTGCCTCTGTCTCTCTCTCTCTCTCTCTCTCTCTCTCTCTCTCTCTGTGCACATGTGCATGCACATGAGTATGCTTGTGTGTGTTTTAACTTGGCATAGATATGGGCTTGTGCCCTTGGCACTTCTGTATCTGTTCATCCCCCTCTGAATTACCTTTTGCATTTCAACCTCAGCATCTGATCAACAAACAAAACCGGAAACTCTGTGCTGGAGCCTGTCTGATCCTGTCAGCCAAGCTGAATGACATGAAAGGTGCTGACCTCACCAAGCTCTTCCAGGTAGGACTTGCATAGTGTACCCATGTAGGCTTTTTTTTAGTTTGCCACTTTGCCTTTTAGCCTGTCACACTTCATCATTTTTCTGACAGAGTAGTGTGAGATGGGCATTTGCATCTACAGGTGGGTCCTAAAACAGCTGTAATCCCAATGTATTTGAATATCTTTAAAACCTTTTGCGATCTTGATAATCAACATCGTTGTACTTCCACCAAGGAGGTAATTTTTGGGGTCAGTTGATTGGTGAGTTCATTAGATATTTCATTATCAGCATAATTACCCCAAGTTCAAAAGTTCAAAACGGATTCTGATGACATTTGGTGCAAGGGAAGAGTTTCACCCAAGGAACAAGTGGCTAAATTTGGGAAGTTATCAGTTACCTCATTTTGGAATTGCAACCATAAAGATAAATTTTATTGTCGTAGACCTTAGACTGGCATGTTCTGCAAGCTGGCGTATGAATTCCACACAGTGAAACCACTAGGAGGTGCTAAAATGAACTAAACTTCTTAGCATCAGGCCTGGCTAGTGGAACTTGTTGCCTGAATTATACAGGCCATGGAAGAAGTGCTGTGATACCTCCACTGCTGCGGCGTCCCTGTGGGTTTGGGGTGAGAATTGACCCACCACGTCTCCCTGTGTGATTTGTAAGAGGCGAATAACTAGGGACACCGTTACTTAATTTTCGTTTACTCTAAACTGTTCTTGTGATTTCCGTGCTTAATGGCCTTACATAGCCTACGAAGGCTGATAGGCCGTAAAACACTATCCATCCATCCATCCATCCATCCTTGGTGGCGTTGTTATTGTCACCATCACCATCAATCGTGTCGTCATCATCACCATTTTCACTGCTTCTGCAACCACCAGCATCATCAATGTCTCCTCCTCTTTACACACATCCATAACTTATCAGCTGTAATGTGTGCAAGATGAGACAAATAACATTGTCATTGTCATCCTTTACATCACTCATCACATCTTAGAAATACATGCATGTGTTGCTGTGACACTGTACCATTCTCAATACTGTAACTGTGGGTGTTCTGCCATTACAGCAAGTAGAGGATGACTTCCGCCTGCACCGCAAGGACCTGCTGGCCTTTGAGTTTGCCTGCCTGGTGGCTCTGGAGTTCTCCCTGCTCATCACAGACAACGAGGTGTATCCTCACTACCAGCGCCTTCTCTACACCTCATGACAGTACCTCACACCTCCACACCCCTGCCCCACTGCTCGGAAAGCTACAGTCTCTCTCCTGCACCCATACGCTGGGCCCACAAAGAGCAGTGCTGGCAGGATGTGTCTAGAGGTACCATGATTGCAGGTCATACCTCCACTGTAGGTATGCCAGACCCCTATGTGGGGAACTGTTCCATGACCAGCTGTACAGGTTGGAATATTTGGGCCAAATTTCATTTGTACTGGAACTTCCAGGTCCTTGATTTGTTCTAAACCAGTAGTTCCCAGAGCATTTTTCTCCATGAGAGAGTGAAGGCTGGATTTTAGCCTTTTTGGTACATTGTAGGGGTGTGGAGTTAAAGTGGAGTGAGTGTGTTAAGTGCTGACGGTTTTTCATCCTCTCCTAGTCAGTCCAATTCAGCAGTCTTTTTGTGGCTGTTTATTCATCAGTAATGCCTTCAAAGAAAATGCACATCTTTCACCTTTGGGAGTGGTTTGCAAGACATAGATTTTGAAACTTGATACCCACCTTTTTGGATTCCTTCTTTGGCAATATTGGAGCTGATGGTGTGTTTGTATACATTTTATACCACAAATCGTATAATGTTCCTTGTTTATGATGCTCAGCCCCATGCACTTGGCCTCGGTTTGTGTTCCATTGATGTGTCCACTGCAGTCACAGAAGCTCCTCTGATCTCTGTGTGTTGAAACGTTTCTTGCCGTTTCTTCAGCAATCACAACTTTGAACTTTTTTTCTCTCCATTTTTTAAATAATGGCAAACATTTGGTTAGTACATGTATTTTTAAAACTTCTGAGCATGCTCAGAGCAATTTGTATGCAGTATATAAGGGGAATCAGTAGCTTGGGATTTGAATTCGAGGTGTAATGAGTGAGTGTTCTGGATTTGCAGGGAATGGTGGCATGCGGATCAGTCTTCATGCTTGCTACTGTCTTGCTGGTTTCTTTGCAAACCTGATTGCAAGAGGGCTTGATGTGATGTAGGAAAACAAACTCTGTGGGGGGATGTTTCCAGGCATAATTTAGGAGGGCTGTT
Source organism: Theodoxus fluviatilis (assembly GCA_034096865.1). NCBI lineage: Eukaryota > Metazoa > Mollusca > Gastropoda > Cycloneritida > Neritidae > Theodoxus > Theodoxus fluviatilis. The sequence goes on from JAWQFJ010002358.1 coordinate 5,061, forward strand.
AGTATGTTGGTCTTGATGATTTTTATGTTGTTCCCCAGAAAATTTTCATTTTATCAATTGCAGGTGAAGTTAGACTTTGGCTAAAGTTAGAACGACATTTTGGATAGCATTGGAACATCAATCTTGAGTGATAGTTGCATGGACAAGCCAGTAGTAAATGTGTGAACTCTTTTACTGTACTGCAGATAATTTGGTGCCTGGTCAATTTATATCGGAAGCGTTTCATTTTGTGTCAAGGAATTAACAATTTGTTTGCTTCATACTTGGCTGCCTTCAGGCCAGAAACGAGGCAGGACCCATTTTGAAGCCAATGTCTGTTTAACTTGCTAGCTCTGCATGAAACTTTTCAAAAGAAAAGCTTATTGAGTTCATATAATTGAGGACTGCAGTTGTGATAACCCTTATACAGTTAAAGCTATTTATTTAATCAGCAATCCTAGAAATTATGTAACTATCTGTCATTTTGTCTATTTCGGAGGACTTGGTGTGCTTTCCAAGTTCACACAAGGAATGTGTTGTCCAGATCTCCATGCTCAAGAGGAAGTGTTTGACTGGGACTGAACTTTAAAAGTCTATGACCATGTCGCCACATCAGTCACATCAGCTGCAAAGCAGGAATAAGCTTGGATGCTGAAAGGCACATGTATACAACTAAGTAAGCAAGTTGGCTTTGCAGAGGAAATATACAGAGCTTCCCACAGTACAAAGAACCTGGACTGTGTATGACATATCTTCAATGTATTTGCGACAGCAAAGTGCTTTGTCCATTCTTTCTGTGCCAATATGTTATTGCCTGAGAGCTTCTGTACTATAATCCAGACCTGGGTTGGAATTTATTATTTGTATAGTTAATGTGTGCCAACGTTTTTTCTTCTTCTTCCTCACCACCCCCTACCCCCACCCCCCACCCACCTCATTCATGTAGTGCTGTGAGTTCTGAAGACCAACATATGTAAATCAATGTTATTTGATGGAATGAACCTGCTGCCCCACTTCTTACCATTTACATGATTGCTTTTTGTCAATGAGTCTTGCTACCTTTTGTCAAGTATGTGGACCAGGCTGCCTTGAGAGTGCTGTGTTGTGGGAGGATTGTTCTAAATCATGGAGTGCCTAATATGATGTGCACCAAGAGAGCTGGGCTTGAGAGCTACTTGGTCATGCTGGTGGGGAATGATGTCTTTGTCAAGGGAGTGAAACTTTGTGCTTGACCTGCCAATTGGTTGTGCTTCTGCTCGATTTGTGGTGGAAGTTGTCATCGATATGATTATCTCGATGCCTATGTTGGCAGCGTTTGCTTGCCTGTGCAAGTTGACGGGCCGATCTCAGATTCTGCAACAGGCATGCCAGATGGCTCCTGTTGTGACTTGTTTATTCATGTATCCGTGTGCTGTTCTGTTCTCTTCTCACATTAAGAGTTGTGCTTGTGAGTTTATTATGGTTTTCAGGTGTGGGAATAGATTATTTTACCCAAAGTATATGGGAAAAAACTGATCATTTTTCATGCAAGGGAACTTTAATCAGAACATTTAGTGCCATCAGCAATGAATTGGTGAGAGATAGCTACTGTTAAGGTTGACTTCTTGATCTCATGAAACTTGGTTCCTGCTCATGAACTAGTCAGGAAAAAGTGGTCTAAATGCAATCTTTGACAAAAATTTTTCCCCATGGAAATTTGCTAAAATATGCATTGTTATAGAAGTATTTGCAGCACTCCAATTTAATTTGTTTTGCATACAATAGTTTTACAGACATCAACCAACATCTTGCATCATGTTAGATGAAAAATGGTCATAAGACTGGGTCTTGTAAAATCATATATATCTATCTCCCAAGTCTTATTTGTCTGCTGGTGTGGAATTAAGATGTTAATGATATTAATTATGCAGTTTAAAAAATTGTCAGACAATAGATATCTTTCTTATGCTCACAAGACATTAAGATGTGTGATTCTTTTAATATCACATTCCCACTTCAAAATGTCTTTACTATTTCTAAGCAGGAATATTTAATACTTATATTCATATTTCCATATTTTTCAATATTTTGTTTTGTTTTGGTGCCAGTATGTTTTTACTCAGTTACTGGAGAATGTTTGCCCAAAATTTGAGGGAAAGCATGGTTCAACGTAAGAGCAAGCTCTTCAGAGAAGTTTTTTGTTTGAAATTCTAAAAAGCAGCGATGCATCCATTGCAGACTGACAGCTTCTGGCTGTTCTTGGCACCTACATTCGTCCTCACTGAGCATGATGTATTGCAGCAGGTCACTGACAAATACTTTCATTGGCACCTACATTCGTCCTCACTGAGCATGATGTATTGCAGCAGGTCACTGACAAATACTTTCATTGGCATCTACATTCGTCCTCACTGAGCATGATGTATTGCAGCAGGTCACTGACAAATACTTTCATTGGCATCTACATTTAATGCTTGGTCTCTTTGGGTAACAAAGAAACTATCATGAGACATTGCAAAGTAATCTGATAACCAGTGTTTGTAGCTCACCACTGCTAATTTACTCCAGATTTTATGTCGATGTGTCTGTGCATGCATGTGTGTGTGGAGAGATGTACATAGGCACATGGCTGCAGTGGTCTGTGATACAAATGCCCAATGGCACAGAATGTATGGTAACAAGACTATGGAGTGTAAATGCATGGCCAGTCTGACGGAATGATTGCAAGGGAATTCATGAGACCAAGTGCAAATTGAGATGTGTCCATCATGGAAGAATCGGGCAGTTGAACCTGAAATTTGGTGGCGTTATAGGTCTTGCAGGTGATGAGTGTGGATTGGAATTGGAAAAGTGCAGAATAAACTGTTGATTCCAGAGGACATTCACCACTCTGTCTTTCTTGAATCCAGACTTGTCTTGATGTGGTGTGTGGAAACAATGTGCTACTCCCAGATAAAATGCATGCACACACACACTTATACATGTATACATGAATAAAGACAACTTGGTTAGACAAATAGCGAATCATAGTGCGTCCTCCACGAACTTCGTATCGGCATAATTCGTATCTAAATCAGGGTGCGCGCGCATCACAAGAAAGTTACGAACTTCGTTTCTCTCATGTCGCATAGAACAGCAGACGAATTTCGTTTCTGTGAACGAAGGTACGCAACTCTTGGTAAACTTTCGTGAGTTCACTATGAAGATTGCAGGGAATCGAAATTGGGTCACATTTCACAAAACAGCCGTCTGACGATTAAATAACCATACATTTAGCATCAGACTTTCCATTTACTCATGAAATAAGGCAAGCATCGCATAACTTGATGTTTTGATTAACTAGTAAGGAACATCGAGCAATTTAAAACTTGAAGCGTGACAACTTTTGGGTCGCCATTTTCTTCGGATGCTAGTCTTTTGAAGGTCAAACAGTTGGTCGCTTAAACTACGCCTGGAATGTTTACTGTTTGTCAGTCAAGCCCTTTCATTTTACAAATCAGCAGTTGAAACGACATGGTATCATTTTCTTGTGATTACAGTAATGTTAGGACAATGGAAGAATGCAAAAAGACTCACCGAAATGGAGTTCGGCAAATCGTCTGTTTTCACGAAGTTCGTATGGGCAACACTTGTTCATTACCATATCGCAGACAACCGGATGTCACGTGACAGCACAAGGTGTGACGTAGAATGCAATAATGCCTCATTAAGCTACGAATTATGCCGATACGAAGTTCGTAGAGGACGCTCTATGTTACCCTAATGATACCGACTTCTTTTGGAATTATATATTGTATTCTTATGATACCTGTGCACAATATGCTTTATAATTATTTTGGCAAAGGAGAATGATTTCTTTAGGAACTTAAACATTTTGTTTTTGTATGATACATGTGCACAACATGCTTCATAAATACATAACTGCTACTAGAATGATTGCCAAAGTATACACACAACTTTGGTAATCTCACTAGAATGACAAAACATTTATTGGCATGTACACATTGCTCCAACAATTCATGTCTATTGTAATTTGAGTCTCACAAAACAAATGTATACAACTTGCATTACATATGTAATATCAAACACAAAGACAAAATGTAAAGAGCTGTTGATAATTTGAGTCTCACAAAACAAATGTATACAGCTTGCATTACATATATGGCAAAATCAAATGAACAAAAAGAGAAATTGAACAATGGCTCCTTAGTCTGGTTATGATGGTGTGGATTTTCCTTTATTGAGCAATGAAAGCTCTACAACACGGACAGTGATAAACCACATGTACAGACTTGCTCCCTCACAGGTGAAATAATCATACCTCTTATGAAATGGTTAGTTCCTCTTTAAACATGCATCTGTATTTACAGCAGAAATTCTGATGTTGCAACACAAAAGTTATTGACATGGAAGAGACAGTAAATCACAGCAACATTCATCATCATCATAATAGTCATAATCCAATTCTGTCAGTCTCCTGGGTAAGAGCACAGAAGAAGAAGGGGGAAAAAAAGCAACAATACATGTTGGTGTGCACTCCGGTAGAAATAAACACGTCCTACTGTCTGAGTCTTTGTGTCAAGGAGCTGTAGTGACCTTGCAACCTTACTTACTGTCTCTGCTCTCTCTCTCATTTCTCTCACTTTCCCCCTTGCCTGCTCCACCGCTAATCGGTCTTGTGCCTCCGTGCCTTGACTATGTTGGCCTCTCGCTTGGCCTTGCGCTTTTTCTCCTTCTCCTTGTTCTCAATCTGCTTGGCCAGCTGCCAGGCAAGGATGGCACTGATGATGAAGAGGGGAGACATGCACAGCAGCACATAGTAGATGAACTCCCAGGGGTTGGTGGCAGCCCATTTGACAATGCCTTGTAGAGTTTCACGCCAATCCCAGTCAAACATGTTGAAGGAACGTGGGTGTCAACTCGAGGAAATGCTGCAATGGTGGCAAAGTCAGGGGGAAAGCAGGTCCTGAAGGCAGGCTGGC
>JAWQFJ010002358.1:15000-27963 GCA_034096865.1 Theodoxus fluviatilis
CGCAGAGTATGGCCTATGCGCTGAAATAACACTCTACACTACTGCATGTAAAATATATGTTAGGGACACAGTTCACCATGATTACGAAGAATTCAGTGATTGCTAAGCGTACGAGCTTAGTTTCTTCTGAATCGGGCGGGTGACAGTATTTCTCATGGAAGCTTTTCGTTGCAGTCCTTTCCTTTTCTGTATTTGACGTCTTGTGCAAACATCTATCACCAGATGTACGGGGCTCTGATGCCGAGTGGTTAGCGCGCTAAACCTGCAACTAGTTGCTTGCGGCTAGCGGGTGCTGTGTTCGAAACTGCGCGGATTTTAGAGTTGCATCCTTGAGAAAGGTGCTTTACTCACATTGCTTTTCCCCACCCAGGAGTAAAACGGGTACCTGTGAGAGGCTGAGTTGGAAAATTGTGAAAGATAACTTAGGCGCGTTCATCCGCAGACTGGTTGCATGCTCCCCAGGGAGTTAAGATGGTGTTGGAATGATAAAAAGAGGTGGTCCGATGACCAGGGGGTAAACGTGTGCGGTTTGAGCATCCATCAATGGGTGGGAAAGTGGCAATGTAAAAAAGGGCACCTTTACCTTTACAGCAGGCGAGCTCTAGGCCAGCGGTCAAGGCGCTCGCCTGCAGACTGGCAGGTGCGGAGTTCAAAGCTGCACAAATCTAGAGTTGCATCCTCGGGCACGGTACTCAGCCTGGCAGTGTCTCTCCTACCGGAGGGTTAAACCGGTCAATGGGCGCGGCACAGTGGCGGCCGCGGGTGAAATTCACCCAAAACAAATTTTCTTCTGAGGACAAATTAAAGAATTGTTATTAAAAAAGAGAGAGACTATCAATAAGAAACAAACACACGACAAACACCGAAATCAAAGTCTTTCGGGCACACGCCTTTCTTCAGTGAACGTTACCAAAAAAGAGAGAGAATAAGATATTTTTTGTCAATAAGTAATCTTCGCCCGTTTTCCTCTGTGTTTAGAGATAATTTTAGCGTTATTGGTTTCCATACATGTAGATGCTACGTGAACCGTGGTTTTACCGTCTGTATTCTAGATCCTACAGAGAAGATAATGGCTGTTTTATCGCCTAGTTTACTGTGTCCTACTGTATTGCGTTGTATTGTATTGTGTTGTGTTGTAATATGGTCTAATGTGATGTTGTGTTGTTAAGTGTGATGTTATTGTACTCCAGTGTTTTGTATGATATGATATGGAACGGTACAGCATAATATGGTATGGCATGGTATGATGTGGTATGGCATGGCATGGTATAGTATGGGGTGGCGTGGCGTGGCGTGGTGAGGTGTGGTATGGTGTGGCGTGGTGTGGTGTGGAGTGGTGTGGTGTGGTGTGATACGGTATGGTATGGTATGGTATAGTATGGTATGGTATGGTATGGTATGGTATGGTATGGTATGGTATGGTATGGTATGGTATGGTATGGTATGGTATGGTATGGTATGTATGGTATGGTATGGTATGGTATGGCATGGCATGGCGTAGTATGGCATCGTAGGGTATATTGTACTGTACTGTATCATTGTCTCATTCTGACGCGCTCCTCCTTTCAGGAGGGACTGCGGTGGCTGGGGGACTGGCTGTTCCTCAAGGGCGTGCTGTCCCTACTGGGGCCTGCCCTGGGGCTGGAACGAGGTCTGCCTCGCGGATACGCGCACTTCGTGCTGCAGGGCCTGCGCTGTCTGGCCGCCCTGCTCTGCACGTCCGTGCTTCTGATGCTGGCCGTGGGCAGCCTGCTGGTCCCCTCCACCTGCCTGCTGATGCGCAGCCTGGGCATCCACAGGTGACGTGGCTGTCTGGTCGTGTGTGACAAGAAAGCTGTCTGGTGTTTGGTTGCAGTGAATGGGACATGGGGAAAAACCGACGATGGCCCAGATGTATATTGACACTGTGCCGTTGTTGTTGTTGTTGTTGTTGTTGTTGCTGTCGTAATCGTCACTGTTGTCCTCATCGTTGTCGTCTGTTCGTTGGTGAGAAGAAACATCACTTCCTCTTTTTTAGTCCTCTGTGGGTTGGGGGTGAAAAGAATTGACCCACCGTGTCTCCTTACACGATTCGTAAGAGGCGAATGAAGCGGGTCATCGTCACTTGAATTACGCTTGCTTGCAATACTACAAGTGGTTTTTGTACTCAATGGCCTTACAAAGCCTATAAAGGCTGATAGGCCGTAACACTCCATCCATCCTCCTTGTTAGTTCATATACGGTACACTCAATGGCCTTACAAAGCCTATAAAGGCTGATAGGCCGTAACACTCCATCCATCCTCCTTGTTAGTTCATATACGGTACACTCAATGACCTTACAAAGCCTATAGAGGCTGATGGGCCGCAACACTCCATCCATCATCCTTGTATGTTCATATACGGTGCACTTGAACCCTGACAGGGTGGACACAATCAGTTAGTTTTTGACATTAATAAAAAGAAAATCAACAATATGCCGTTTGAAGCCGGAAATCGAGAAAGTTCTGCCATATTGCTGCATGTAGGTCGCGCATTTTACCAGTTCCATCAAAACACCAGATGCTGGAACATGTTCTATGAAAATAATAATGTCTGTCAGGCATTATAATTCACTGGGACGGCAAAACGGTCATATACCACTGGGACAATCATCGAAGATTTAAATGTGATAACAGTAATTTGATGAATTGATATGGATGCCCTTTTCTTGTTATTGTCATGGAGATGATAGCGTGTGATAATTGTGTCTCTTGAGTCAGTGATATGGCCAGGTTTTCAGAGACTGTTCTGGAAGTTTATTTCCCACGGGAGCAGAGACGTTCCCAATAGACAGACACATTGTTCTAGAAGTTTCGGCACCTTTACTTTTCCCTCTCCGTCTATTGCAGGTTGGGCTGGACGCGGCAGCAGCTGGCGGTGGGACGAGTGCTGCTGTCAGTGTTATGGTTGCTCATTCTCCTCGCCCTGGCGCTCGTCCTCAAGCAGACCGCCATCTTCTTCCGGCGGAAGTGCGCACCGCGACCTCTGCCGCGTGTGCAGCGCATGACCTCCGACTTTGAAGTCACGGCGGCCATGCCCCAGTTTGGTACTTTTCCCAAGGTCACCCGCTCTGGCCACGTTTATGATCGTCTGTCCCTTGATTAGACAGTCTGTGAAAACTCGGCTTACGTCAAATCCAATCCCATGGCGGGGAAAAAAAGAGAAGAAAAATCTGCATCACGACGGGTGTATGCAAATTTTTAATCAATACGACGCAGTGGACTTCCAAGCGGAGAGGGGAGAGAAGACTTTTTTAATTTTAAAAAAGCTCTTGTGAGGAGGAAATGAAGTTTATACTATTTTATACATTGGACACTTTTAAGGGATTCAACACGACTTTGTGTGTGAAGAAAACATTATTCCTTGTTATTCAGATATCGTCTTAGCACGCGTATTTGTTGGTGAAAAACCTGCAATATCTTTACAGAGGAGGCCATTCTTTGTTATTGTTGATTTGTTTTTCTCAAAACCCCTATTCAAAAAAAGAATTCTTTCCACACATACAAAAAACTCGGCGCATGCTGTATAAAGAGAACCCTTTAAATTTTCTTTCTGCGACTTTAATCGGGGGAAGTGTTACCATGTGCAATTTTGGACCTGGAAATTGGAGACTTGTTAGAGCGCTGAGATAGAGGCAGAGAGGTGTGAATCTATCTGGACAAGCTTGACATGATCTCACAACGGTGTGCACTTTCTGTGTAGATGTGATCTATGCTTATTTCACTGTCTTTGATCAGAACGGCCGGGCAAAAGCATTGCTTTCTGAGGGAGATATTAGAGCAATTTCTTCGATATTGATAAACACGCTATTAAAAGAAAATAAAAGAAAATGAGCGACGGATACACTCTTGAGTTCTATGACGGGAGAATGTTTCAGCAGTACAGAAACACGGGTCAAGCACTCTTAGGCCTGTACTACGTTTAAAACAATGTTTCACAGGAGCTTAATTGACGCACATATAAAACATATATGCTCCCCCGGCTCCCCTCCCCTTCTGTCTCTGTCTGACTTTGTCTGTCCGTCCGTCCGTCCGTTAGTCCGTCCGTCCGTCCGTCCGTCCGTCCGTGTCTGTGTCTGTGTCTGTCTCTGTTTCTGTTTCTGTCTCTGTCTCTGTCTCTGTCTCTGTCTGTCTGTCTGTCTGTCTGTCTGTCTGTCTGTCTGTCTGTCTGTCTGTCTGTCTGTCTGTCTGTCTGTCTGTCTGTCTGTCTGTCTGTCTGTCTGTCTGTCTGCCTGTCTTTCTGTCTGTCTGTCTGTCTGCCTGTCTTTCTGTCTGTCTGTCTGTCTGTCTGTCTGTCTGTCTGTCTGTCTGTCTGTCTGTCTGTCTGTCTGTCTGTCTGTCTGTCTGTCTGTCTGTCTGTCTCTCTCTCTCTCTCTCTCTCTCTCTCTCTCTCTCTCTCTCTCTCTCAGTTTTCCTCGGTACGTTTGAATAAATTAATTTCATTTACAGTAATGTTTTTGTGAATGAAAATTAGTCTTGGAAACAGGTCATGGTTTTCCTGAAGTCACGTTTGCATGAGTAATGTAAGAAGAACTTGAAAACCTTGCCAATTGTGAATGATGCACGCACGTGTATGTTCGTGTTTGTGCATTTGTGTATGCATACGTGTGTGTGTGTGTGTGTGTGTGTGTGTGTGTGTGTGTGTGTGTGTGTGTGTGTGTGTGCGCGTGTGTGTGAATATGTATATGTGTATGTGTGTATGTGTGTGTGTGTGTGCGCGCGCGCGTGCGCACGCGTGTGTGTGTGGTTATATTCTAATACTCCCGTCGTGCTGCAACCGACCCACATGATTCCGCACCGTCGCTCTCACTTGGAATCCAAAGAAGAAAATAATGTTCCATTTTGGAGGCATCAGTGTGCAGCACGCAACAACAGTACCAGCACGCGAGAAATGTGCCGATAATCTGAACAAAAATCGGAAAATTTGAGACGGAAGGTAAAGAAGGCGACATCTTGGCTTTTAAAACTAGTATTTGCTCGCGTGAGAGGCAAATTAGAGTAGCCAGCCGAGGAATGGATATCGGGAAATAGAGTTAGCTCCCTTGCATCGAATTGTTTGGAATTTCTTTGTTCGCTCTTGTCGCTCTAGCATGGGCACTCCTAGCAAGACTGGAAACGACACAGATACAACAAGTTGTACGTTTCCCAGCATCGCGGTGCTGAACCAAAATACTTTTTATAAGGAACGACCTTGTTGTCCTCGTGGCCTCAGTAGAAAACATCACGTGGCATTTGACTTGCAGAGCAGCAAGCAATGATCAAGTGAGTGACACATCGCAGGTGAGTCAAGGGAGGAGTGGTGGTCTTGAGAAAAGATAGAATAAATGCACATCATCAGATTTTAATATCTGGCATTTTGTCCTTTTTAAGGTAAGATGAGTTAGTGAATCAGCTTGCCTCAATATCCAGACCAATACACGAATGAGCTGTATGTAAGGAATAGAGGATACTGTTACTGGGCATGCATGATATATTTATAAGGTGCAGCTGGTCTACAGGTAGTAGATACACCAACACATTGTGTACCTGGGCTCAATAAACTTCAAAACAAGAACTTGACCAGTGATGCCGTTTCTGTCTCACCCACTGAAGCTACAGAATTTTGTTTCCATTGGAGAATCCACAAACTTCCCATTTTGTCCTCCTTGGGTTTGAGTTTTATGAGCGACATCAGTCTGCCAGTATTCTTGAGTGACAGTTCAATTATGAACAGAAAGCCTGGACAAGAGAAAGATCTTACCATGTTCATACTCTGCTCAGCGTGTGACATTAGCGGGCTCTGGATCATCTCCTAAGGTTCAACGATCCGTCTTTAAATAATGTGTTTGAATACAAAACTTGTCTTTCTTCATCACTTGTGTCTGACGAATTGGTATAAAAGCTTTGACGCAACAGGATAGACACATATCTTTCTTTTTTGCCAAAATGTCTGACCATTGGTCATGTCAGAATACGGTAGATGGTGCCCTAGGTGTGAACCAAATCTTATTTACGATAAGCAGAATTGAAGGCTTTTGAGGCTGCTGTAGCAGACTCCCATTCTGCCGTGAGACCTCGACCTCATTTTTTCATCACTATCAGGAATAAGAAATCAACGTCTTTCGAAGTTGCTGACGTATTGTGCGCGTGGTTCTGCATTGGCACTGTTGTTCCTCCATCGTCGTAGAAAAGGGCCCCGACATCTATTGTCTTGTGGTGTGTCCGCAGATGGTTTGTCAGGCCTGATGCGGGCGGGGAATGTTCTCCCACTTCTCGGACAGACATGAGTAAGCTCGGCAGTTGATGCGCTGAAGGTTCTGGACTTGCGTAATGCTCGCTTCTGCTGTGCGTCAGCCAACCTTCCCTCCTGTGACGCCTGGCAACCCTTGTGGACGAGGGTTCGCGATGCTGGCCGGTTCTGTGCCAGTGATTTCCAGGTTGCGCTGTTGATGCCAAGAGACGGCAGAGAGGTCTTTAGTGTATGCCTTAAGCGTTTCATTTGACCCCGTAGTGAGGTTTTTCCTTTAGGCAGCTCACCATAAACTGATTAAGGAGCTGCCCGGGGATACGTTGGTCAGACCTTTGGACGACATGATCTGCCCAGCGGGTCTGAACTCTCATCAACAGAGTGTGGACTGACGGCAGGCCGGTCCTGAATAGGACAACTTTGTTTGGCACCTTGTTCTGTCTTCGAATCTTGCCTAGACAGGTCGTGTGAAAGTAGTTCAGTTGTCTTTGATGCCTTCTGTATAGAGTGCTCGTTTCGCGAGCATACAGCGGGATTGGATTGGCCACTGCACAATATGCTTTTCGCCATGTGACTAGGCTGATTCCGCGTCTTCCCCACACTCGAACTCTCGGTCTACCGAATGCAAAACTCTTTTTTGTGATTTTGTTGTTGACTTCCGCATTAAAAGTCATTGTGTGAGAGAAGGTATTGCCGAGGAATGTGAATCAGTCCACAATTTGCAGCTTCTGTCCATCTGCTGTGATGGTGGGCTTTGTGGACTTGGTGTTGGGAGCTGGCTGGTGCACAACTTCAGTTTTCTTCGTGCTGACTGCAATGGAACTACTAGTGGAGAGAAAACAGTGTTCTCGGCTAGCTCTATGATGTTGCATGCCCACAGTCTTTTCAATTGCCCTCGCGTCCTGCACTTTTCGTTCGCTGGGTTGGAAAACAGTATGCAATTTAGTAGTTGTTCCAGGGCCAGCCCAAGACACAAGCCTCTGTTCCATTCTGACTTCAGAGTGACCAAGCCTCAAGGTGTAAATAGTCCTTCAGACTTTGTTTTTGTTTTCTGAGTCTGGTCTTGTTCGTAACTCCTCGGTGTTACACTGTCAGTCAGGATATAGAATTCATCACTCGTCATCATCAAGAAAAGAAATAAAGTAACACGGAAACAAGGTATTATTGGGCCACGTGACGTCACACATTGGAAAGGGAACGAGAGCCAATTATTAGGGAGAAGTAAAACATACAAACAAACGAACGCACGAACTCACATAAAAAGAATGAGTCAAAAAGAACACAGACATACACACACACACACACCCTGTAAACAAACACATGGACACATGTGGACATAGTTTGTGCAACAGATAGTGTGCGATTAATTACGGAAATCACGATTGAAAAACAAGAATTCTATTAGTGATACACTTCATTCATTACAGCAGTCCCCGTGTAGGTTGGGGGTAAGATTTCACCCTGCATTTCTCTCTATGCGATTCATAAGAGGCGAATAGCTAGGGAAAGCGTGGTTTGGCTTGCTTTTATTCTAACCAGCTCTAATGATTGTTTGCGATCTATGGCCTTACATAGCCTGCAAAGGTTGTTAGGCCTTAAAACTCCATCCACACATCAATACATCATAACATCAATGGGATGTTTCCATCTGAACTCATTCGCCCCGTCCTTTGGAAACCTTGTGCAGCAGAGGATGCCCAGCCTACCCCACCCCCCCACCCCCCCACCCCCATTCCACACCAGAGTCTCTCAGAGTCAGAACTCAGACCTCTCCATTTGTCTGCTGGCAAGGCCATCGCTGTACTGGAGGTGTGTGTGCGTCGGATGAGGCAAGAGCTGGCGGTGGCCTATCGCAGGATGAAGTGATTTGCTCTCCATTTTGCTTGCGCTCTCAGAAACAAGGGTTAGAAGGTGGGGGGTATGGGGCGTGGGGTGGGTGTGCTGTGCCCTCCCCTGCCCACTCCCCGGCGGACCCTAGGGTGGGCGGGTCGATTATCGGGCCGTGTTGACAGCGGGCAGCTGACTCAGGCCGGTAAAGAGGGGATTTCCTCCCTGAGATACGCGGCTCTCCGTGCCTCTTCCCATCCCTCTTCCAATTCCTCTTCCTCCCAGACTTCAGGCAGCCACTGCTGCTGCTGCTGCTTCTCTCGCAGCTTCTGCAATTCCTCTTCACATCATCATCTCCGGCCCTAGAGCTCTCTTTTACTCCCCCACCCCAACCTCCTCCTTTTAGCCCCCCTTCATACACACACCCTCCCCCCTCCTTGCGCCCGCCTTTGTTCCTTCATTTTATCTCCCGCAATGTTCCTTTCCCTTTCCCATTTATTTTTACCTTCCTCCTGTGTATTCTTACACCCACTTCCTTTTGAACCCTGTTGCTGTTTTTCAGCTCCGCTCCACCCCACCCCCCATCCCTCAACCCCTTTGCTCCACCTTCTACTCCCACCACCGAACCCCAAGCCCAACCCCTTCCAAACTTTTCTCTTCATAGTCCCCGACTGCAACAACTGATCTCTCTCCTTTGTTTGACCTCCTTTCCTTCGATGGCACTCCTCCTCTTCAGCCCATCCCACACACATCATCTCCTTGACTTTTTCATCTTCCCTCTCCAGTCGTCCAGAATGTATCGACTTTTTCCCCTACCAGAATGGATCTTTTCTTTGGTTTAGTTGACATTAATTTTCTCAATGGTCCTTCTGCTCCGATCGTCGCATCTTCCTTAACGTTTTTTTAAACACCACCTGTCTTCCTATTCCTCTTTCTGTGATTTTTATGAGATGGTCCATTCCAGAGTCATCATGCCTCAATGCTTTTTTTTTTTTTGCAGACTGTCTTGATTCCAATCATTATGTTCATTAATTATATCTCTAACGTAAAAAATTTACCTATTAAATATTTAATATTTTGAGTAAGTTTACCTAGACGTCAATGCAGAGAAATAGATGTGATGTTGTCATGAACAGCATCCAAACATTTCTTTGTTCTTGAGAAGTAAAATGATCGTGTTCGTAATCTTTCCAGCACCAGAGAGACATACATTTTAATACTGTGAACTGTGCTGAGGTGAGGATACAGGTAAAATTGTATCCTTCCAAAAACCCTCTGTACCAGAAATGCTCTCTCTCTCTCTCTCTCTCTCTCTCTCTCTCTCTCTGTGCCCGAGAGGCGGTGATCTGTTTTTTGGGACTCATCCATCAGCCTCTTCTTGCCCCATCCATCACTGGCTCTGTGTCCAGGACTCGTGCTTCCTGGCCTCGTGTCTGTCTGAGGCTTGCCAGTCATTAGGCCGAGCTGCAGTCACTCAAACCATGGCCACATGTACGCATCCCTTCGGCAAGAGCGGCGACAACACCGTGGCGATGTTTAATGGTTTTGAACAAAAGAGGGTCTCTAAAATCATATCATGGCGCGTGAACACATGCATACACGCTCGCACACGCATATAAACACGTGTACACACGCTTGCATCTGATGGCGTTTTTATGTATAGTCCGTTATCGATAGGTGATTCTCCCAGGTGAAATCAACGTCCGCAATGAATCGATATCAAATCATTTCTTGAAGCTATCTTCAATTTTCTCCATCGTGTCAATGAAATGTCTCAGACATTTTCATATAGGCTTGATCAATTTGATTTTAATTTATAATGAGCACGACTCTTTCCTGTAGCAATAGAGTATACAATTGCTAGTTATTGAATTGAACACTCTGACAATTTTGAAATACAACTATTTTTAACCATGCAGTCAAGCATTGCCACAGCGTTGCCTGTGCCGTCGCCGAGAAGTTTGCCTGCATGTAGCCATAACATCATTGCTGCAAGCCTGTGAAACAAACCCGAGGGCCACGCTTGTTTCCTCCATACTGAAAGATTCAAAACTTGTGCGTTTCTGACTTCACTTGTTGACTCCTTCACCTCAGCTGAATCTTGTCAGCCATCGCCTTTTCCCTCTACACAAATCTCTGTAACAGGGTATTGAGTTAGTCGTCCTATGTCGTGCTGGCTGGTGTTTGTGGAATGTGTTTTGAGGTTACAATATACTGAATCGATGTCTGCATAGGCATACATCCGTTTGACATGAATATTTTCCATCGGGTTTGTACTCTGGTTCTGCGGTGATAACACAAAGCGTATCCACAACTCTTTGCATTGTAACACACGTGCTGAACAATCATCCTCGTTAAGAACTTCCACATCTTCAGAATGACCTATGTGATCACGTTTGTGACGAACAATATATTGTGAACCTATCAGACCATGCAAACGCGCTGTAAGAAACTGGTTATGCTTCTGCATACACACACAATAAAAGACGTCTTTTGTTACTGCAACGCTTCACATACGATTTTTCTCCTCTGAATTGTCATAGACGTTCTCGCGATTAAAGTCTAATTTGTTTTGTGTGTGATTGCAATGAAGAGAGAGAACAAACATCATGCCTAGAAAGCCACCGGTTGATTTTGTTCACCCTGATGTTTTTGGATGATATAGCACACCCCAGGCGTTCCACCATGGTCTCACGACGGCCTGTTTGAAACATAACAAAGTATCTGGATTGGTGTGTACATAAGTGCTTATAATTACCAGAAGATCAGCACGCCAACATGTAATCAATCTCCAAATCCAGTAAAGCACAACTAATTGCCTCCTAATACATGCGAATGTATTAACCATAATTCCCGCACATACTTTCCCTTTCCCCAAGTTTTAAACTGTTTCTATCTGAGTATTGGACATGAGATTACCCAAATTCTTCACTGACCTTCTTCCCCTCTTCCATCTTACTCTTAGCTTATTTTAGAGTATTGACAAGCTTCCTATTTGGGAACCGTCTGGACCCGCACCCGACCTGACATCGAGTTCACATGAGCACTATCCAAGCTTTGCGAATAGTTTTGTATGTAGAGATTTTGTTTTTAAATTTTTTTTTTAACAACGATTCGCGCATCGCATTTATAGTTTGTTTCATATAGTGCCTGGACTTGATATAATGTGTCGCTTTTTAGACTGTTTAAGTTTGTGTCATTTTCATTCTATGTTCATGTTATAATCATTAGCTCTAATCATGGATGTCAGAGATTCATTTTTTGGAAGTATCCACATTTATTATGAGAATTGGCTTATTTTGTGCAATGATGATCATCTTAGGACCCGTTGACTATATCTGATTTTACCCTATCGTTCCCCACTCTTAGCTACAACTTGTCTCATAAAGCTGACATTTTTTTCTTGTGCTTGTGAGTATCTAGAGTTAAAACATTTTGGTCTGGCCTTCTATATTCTTTATCGCCCTCGTCTCCTCATGTCCTATTTCTATTTTGTGTTTCCCTTGCTTTCTTCATCGTCCTCTGTGTCAGTGTGTTGGCTATTTTTTTGAGGGTGTCAATGGCAGCGGATAGATGATGCTTGGAATGAATTTGAGACCCACTATGATACGATAGCATCCACGTGCACGATGCATGTATCCTTTACATTATCATGAATCGTTGTACTCCTGCTTATTCTCTGGTAATAGGTATACTTTAAACCAATAACGTTTAAACCATATGGTTGTTTGTTTTTCCAATAATCCTGAATCAGTTCTGGTGTGCATCTTTGCTGTCTTGCATTGTAGTAGATTGAGATTCTTTTTCCTACCAAAAGGTCACGCGGCTGCATGGATGCCAGTATTGGCAACTGCATTATCGCTGCCCATCGGCGTATTTGTGCATCTAGAAAATTCTGAAGCGTGCTTAGTTAACTTAACTGCTATAATAAGTTGGTCCCTCCATATGTTCATTTCTCACTTAGGAGGTGTTATTGATTAGGCACTGTCAATTGGTCATAGAAAACCTTTATTTAGAATTGTTTTTAAAGTTAAATATTCCCATATTTCCCACGATATGCCCCTTTTTTTTTTATATGCAGGCCCAATAACCATAGCTAATAAGTCACTTAATTTATGCATTTTCTTACTTTTTTGACTAACATGTCAATCCAAAAGTGAGTCTAATTGACTCCCCCCGTAGTCGTCCGTGAGCCGGCGGAAAAGGGCGCGTATAGCCGGTGAAAAAACTTTAAACGTTGGATTTTTTCTCGGAGACTATTAAGTTCTATCAATACCAAATGTGGCATGATGGTGTATGATGACAAGGTCTAAAAAAACATACATAGTGACTTGACCTTGCTTCAAGGTCAAGGTCGCAGGGGCCATAAATGTTATCTAACAAACAGCCATTTTTCACATTTTCTCAATTTTCTCTGATGTTTTTTGAGATTGGATACCTGACCTATATATGGTATATATGGCAAAGTAATACCTATCTTTTGATACCAGTTTGGTTGATCTTGCTTGAAGGTCAAGGTCACAGGAGCTCTTTAAAGTTGGATTGTAAACATATTTTGAAGTGACCTTGACCCTGAACTATGGAAGATAACTGTTTCAAACTTAATAATTATGTGGGGGACATGTTATACTTTCATCATGAGACACATTTGGTCACATATCATCAAGGTCAAGGTCACTTTGACCCTTATGAAATGTGACCAAAATGGGGTAGTGAACCACTAAAAGTGACCATATCTCATTGGTAGAAAGTGCCATTGTGCTTCCTATGTCTTGAATTAACAGCTTTGTGTTGCATGACCTTGGATGACCTTGACTCAAGGTCACATGTATTTTGGTAGGAAAAATGTGTAAAGCATTTCTTAGTGTATGATGTCATTGGTAGGTTTAGT
>JAWQFJ010002358.1:27985-67985 GCA_034096865.1 Theodoxus fluviatilis
GCGTGACAATGAGCGTCGTATCTGTCTGTTGTCAGGTGCCTGTAAAATGTTGATCAAGTGTTTCCGGTTATCAGGTTAGTTTAAGGTTTTACAACGGATCGAGCGCCTCTGGTTGGTGTAGAGTCGCATATAACAAACTACTACCGTTTACCTTCATAATTTGCAATTTGATGAGAAAGAAATTTGCATTGTCCTATTTACCGAATGGCGGCAGCTTGAAAAGTTTACGCTCTTGTGATAAACACACTATGTTCAAGTGCCTTTGTGGGCTTGTTTTGCCTTCCTTGCCGCACAGGATGGTGCTCGTCAATGCCATTGTGATATTTGTGGAGTACTAGGACTATCTACGACCGCTGGCAGCTGGATTTATCATGTGGTAATCGACGCAGTCTGATAGTCGCCTTTGAATTCGTCTATGGACTCCCTTAAGTCTGCCCTTAGCTCACTCTTGTGAAATTGACTGAGTCAGTGCGACGAAACATCTGCGCAGGATCAATACGACATGCAGATTCTACCCATTCTGGAAGGTTTAGACTCCTAGTTTGATCTCGCGAACTCGCGTTACTGAATTTTGTATGGTAAAAATTTGGTTCGTTGATGTAACCGTCACCGTGCAGAGAGAAATTTTACCAACCACGCCTCGATTCGAAAACTTATAGGACGGGTGAACCTTGGCCTTCGCTTACGTTGGATGGAATATATGTCTGTTCTAATCTTATGAGCTTTGTTATAACCGGTTGTCTCTACCCGCAATCCAGAACTACCAGTCATGTAAAGTAACAATACTGTTGTAATGAGATGTGTAGAGGTACACGAAGCATACATCCTCGCAATGAAGCGTTACTGTACTCTTATTCCTCACTCAAACCCTCCACGCTCCGTCCGCCAAAGTTTGCTTCCTGGTAAGTCCTATGTGAAATGAATAAACTTAATGTTAGACCAACAGTAATGTTCAATTTAAAATGCAGCATCTAGACTCCCCCCCAGGCAGACCGTAGATTGGTAGATTTCCTGTTGTTGTTTTTACATTACCGCCGGTTGTAAATTTCGCTATTGTGTGGCGGCAGCACACCTTACTCCACTCCATAGGCATCGGCTCTTTCTGCGTTTTACAGAAGGAAGTTGATGCAATTGGTCCGTCCTACTATTTGATCGGGGTGATCTGTTGATCAAGCCAACGCATGTGCCTCTCCCTTGGCAGTGGAAACAACCGTTTGTTTGGTGTGTGCGTTAGGGGCTAGACCGAACGCAAAACGCGTGGATGTCAGTACCAAAGACTCTGGGTTCCAGGAAGTGCCGTTATTTAGTGTGAGTACCAGTGTGGAAGCCAGGCAAGTCCTGCTGCTAAAAATAGACTAGTTCTCCGCGCTCACGGTTGCTAGCCAGCTGATCCTGGCGTGAGGCCGTGTGGAATGATCAATAGCCTCTTCCACTTACACAACCAAAGATTATAGGTTACACATGTGTAACCTATAATCTTTGACAAAACTGAGACCACCTCCCGAGAACTCTGAACCAAAGTGGACAACTACCTCAAGAACTAGTTATGCTACTTGTAAGAAAGTCCAGTCAAAATATCCTGCTAGTCAACAGTCTCATTAACGTGCTTAATCTAAGGTCTATCCCACCCTCTCCCAATAGTATGTACATCTTATACTTAAAAAAAGAGATATGTAGACAGTGAGCTTGTAGCTGTAGAGCTACATTGCAAATAATAAACAAGAGTGCTCTCCCCTTGGTGAAAGCCAGTCGCCAAGAACGCTCTTAGTTGTTCTTGTGCCTAAACGCACACAACAACAACAGCAACACGACACACATCCAAAGGTATCTTTTACTTAGAAAATCTTATCACAAAACAAGTATTTGAGCCATTGGGTGTTGGAAGTGCAGTGAGAGACTGCTGTGACCTGCGTAGCGGAAAGCCACGAGTGAGTGGAATTTGCTTGGAGACATGTGACAGGGGAGTGGGAGTTACTTCCCTTGTGTTTCCTGTTTTAATTAGTTGTGCGTCAAACACGTGCTGGAAGGTAAGTCTTCAATATGTAAATCATACTGGTATTCCTGCTCTTAGTCTCCTATATCAACACAATTTTGCAAACCTTGTAAAGCAGCGGCATTGGGTAAATTAAATGATTTCGCAGAATATTGCTTTCTGTTATCTTTGTTGCTTCAGTGATGGCCGATTCAAGTGAAAGCAAAATGTCACCGAAGACTGTTCATGGGCCGCATGGGTCTTTCACTTTTTGAATCGCTTTGTCAGTCAGAGGTGGTCGGGACTCTGCTGAAGACGTGTTCTCAACTGGAAAAAATATTTTAATTAGAAAAGCATATATCTATAAGACATGCTTTTTATGTCTCCATTCTTGTAAGCACGATAGCTAATTTAATTGTTTTTACTCACCAGCCTCGACTACTCCACACATCGACTGCAATCATTGAATCATTATAATTTATAGCAAATACATCATGTGTAGTCGCATCTTGTATCAGTGTATGCCTTGGAGGCAAAGCGTGTGTGTGTGTGTGTGTGTGTGTGTGTGTGTGTGTGTGTGTGTGTGTGTGTGTGTGTGTGTGAACTAGTGTACACAGTACTACGTGTGTGAATTTAATTAAGCCTTAGCGATTTGCTGTCGAATTTTCCCGCTCAGACCGCTCTCTCCAAAAAATGCCGAAATGGTGGGAAAGTTACTTTCTCAGTATCCAGAAACGACATTAGTCTGTCAATATGTGTGTTCATTTCTATTAGTATTGTATTTGATGGATCATATCTATTATTATTAATTAGTATTATGCACTCAATGTGACTATGAATTTGTGGGCTAGTTTTTGTCTTGCATTTTCTGTCATGCATTTTCTGTCACAGGTGTATGCTGAAATCCTTCTGACATTTGCCTTAGGAACTTCTCCAGCATTCGCTGATTCAGAAGGTGGCAGGGCTCACCATGGGAAAGAACAGGAACAACAACAGCAACAAGAAGGCCAAGAAAGAAGGGGCCAACAGATGGGCAGGAGTCAGAAAACAGTCCACCAAACCTGTCCTCACCAACCTCAAGAAGGTATGCAATGACAGTTGCAGTCTCCATGAAGTCTGAGAAGTGGGCTGCTAGATGTAGCTGCAACAGTGGTGGGGGTGGTGGTTATGGTTGTGGTGGTGGGGGTGGTGGTTGTGGTTGTGGTGGTGGTGATGGAAGAAGGTGTCAATTACATGAATGTAGTCAACTTTGTGGCACCCTTTACAAGCTATGGATGTAGTAGTGGTAAGAATAGCAGTTGCACAGTAGCAGCAGCAGTAACAGTAGTATTAGTAGAAGGAGGAGAAGTAGACATTGAAATAGAGGATGTAGAAATACTAGTCAGTAATAGTGGTTGTAGTCGTCATACTAGTGGTAGTAGCAAAAGCAACAGTTGAACCTTATGGTGTTGTAATATTTGGAATATTATCAGTTGGAGGAGTTGGAGTAGCATTAGTGACAGCTGTTGGATAGTGCATGTAAGTTACATTCTTGAAGTAGTAGTTTTAAGAGTAGTAATGTTGTTGTTACTACCGTTATTGTTTTTGTTATCGTCAGTATAAAGCAGATAGTGCAGCTTTTGTCTGCCCTATGAAAATTACTGCATCTTTGGCAACCAAAGCATTCTCATTTGGAAGATTTTATTTTATACCTCTGCCAGGGAGGCTTTGTCCTTCGGAGAGTTAGTTCATTCATTAGTTATTCAGCAAAATAACTCAAAAAGTTCAAAACAGATTCAGATGAAATTTGGTGCAAGGTCAGGGTTTCACCCAAGGAACATTCCATCAGTTTTGGAGGTTATAGGTTTTATCTTCTTTTGGAATTACAACCATACAGAGAAATGTTATCGCTCAAGGCCATAGGTCGGCAGTGAGTGCTGCAAGCTGAAGTATGCATTCCACACTCAGAGATGGCCAGTAGGTGCTACAAAGAACTAAACTTCATGGTGTCAGGCCTGGCTAGCAGAACATGCTGCCTGAAGTATTCAGGCCACGGAAAAGGTGCTGTGATGCCTCCTCAGGTGTGGCTGCCTTGGCGGAGGTTTGCACTCGTCGAGGGCTCTCAAGCCCATGATGATCATTTTCAGCAGACGTCTCAAGAGATTTTATTGGAGTGTTCCAAGTATAAAAAAAGCTGCAGAGCCTAACAGAAACAGAAGACAAAACTGTGCATTCTTTTATGAGGTTTTCAAAGACTTAGCTTTGGGAATGCATTTTCGAACCCTTTCTTTCTTCGCTGAAAGAATGCACAGGGGAGAATTTAATGCAGAACTTGACATCAGGAACGTACTCTGCAAGACTGATTGATTTACTTGCCATCAAACCCTTTTAAATGATGTACACCTTGGCCTAGCCATGCCGACTGATTTTTGTTCAGGGAGAGGATATGATACAGTACAATGGATGTGTTTCAGAATGTCATCATATAATTTAAAGAAATTGAATGCAATGCGATGTGATGCTGTGTGATGGAATGTGATGTCATGCAGTGTGATTGGGTAAGATTTGGTGTGTTATGATACAATGTGATGTGAAGTGATACACTGTGATGTGCTGTATTGTGCAGTGATCGAATGTGATGCAGTGTGATGTATTGCATTATGATAAGGTATGATTTGGTGTTATGTGATACAGTCTGCTGTGATGTGATGTGATGTTATGTATATATTCATCACAGCGTGCACACTTCACTCTCCATTACATTTGGACAGATGAAGTTCCAGAATGAGGAGCAGCGGGAGGCGGTGGATAGCTGTCTACAGGAAGTGGTGCAGGCAGCCATCAAGGAGAAGGCGGAGAAGAAGGCCACAGAAGCCCAGGCTCCGAAAAACAAGCTTCGGTCACAGGTATGTCTCTCCAAGGGCCTTTCCACTTCACCGTTTCCATGGGAACATTAGTCATACCGTGATTATGACTATGCCTTAACTCTTTCCAAGCACAGTTTAATTTGCTTTGTATTCCAAGCATTCTTGTTTAACCCTGCAAAACGGCTGTAATCTTTAGTATGTAAATAGCAAGCATTGGCTTAAATTGGCCTTCAAGTGTGGATGAAGGCTCCAAAGCAATTGTTTCACCATGATGCTTTATTAAGGGAGTTAACTTGTTGTATCATGTAATTTACAGAGTAGCATCTCTGAAAACTGGAGTTGTATAGGACATTATGAGCATAGTTACGTTGGCACTGATCAGAAATAGTCAGGGGACAGGTACAGACGGAACCATGAGGCTCAACACTGAAGCAGCTCAAACTCCAAGCTTTGGTTCTCCCAGAGACTTTTTTTCTTCTTCTGTCTTTTTACTGTAGCACAGTCTTTGAGTTTGCAGTCATTCCATAATTCAGTTTTCTTAGAGGATGGGAACATTTCTTCAATCATTGTATGATTCACTCAATGTGCTGTGAAATTTTGTGATGCATCATGGACATTGCTAGAATTCTCTCAGATGATGAATAATTGATTTGTTAATTTTTCACTGTGTAAAACTTTTCCTTTTTTTCTGCATGTTTGCTATAGCTGGCTGACACATGGCACAACATTATTTTTGACTCACATGCGAAGCAAAAGTGAGTCCATGTACTCACCCGTTTCGTCCGTCCGGGCGTCCGGGCGTCTGAAAACTTTAATGTTGGATTTTTCTCGGAGACTATTAAGTCTATCAATACCAAATGTGGCATGATGGTGTATGATGACAAGGCCTCACAAAACATACATAGTGACTTGTCCTTGCTTCAAGGTCAAGGTCGCAGGGGCCATAAATGTTGTCTAAAAAAACTGTCATTTTTCACATTTTCTCAATTTTCTCTGAAGTTTTTGAGATTGGATACCTGACCTATATATGGTATATAGGGCAAAGTAAGCCCTATCTTTTAATACCAGTTTGGTTGACCTTGATTCAAGGTCAAGGTCACAGGAGCTCTTCAAAGTTGGATTGTATACATATTTTGAAGTGATCTTGACCCTGAACTATGGAAGATAACTGTTTCAAACTTAATAATTATGTGGGGCACATGTTATACTTTTATCATGAGACACAGTTGGTCACATATCATCAAGGTCAAGGTCACTTTGATCCTTATGAAATGTGACCAAAATGGGGTAGTGAACCACTAAAAGTGACCATATCTCATGGTAGAAAGTGCCAATAAGCACCATTGTGCTTCCTATGTCTTGAATTAACAGCTTTGTGTTGCATGACCTTGGATGACCTTGACCTTGGGTCAAGGTCACATGTATTTTGGTAGGAAAATTGTGTAAAGCAGTTCTTAGTATATGATGTCATTGCTAGGTTTAATTGTTTGACCTTGACCTTGAAGGTCACCTGAAGGTCGAGGTCATGTAAAGGTCAAGGTCAAGCATGTGAGTTGTATGAGCTTTGCCCTTCTTGTTTGCAAAATATTTAGCAATTAATTTTAATACTAAAGAGAAAAACGAAATACAGATGTGTGTTTGTGTGTGCGTGTGTGCATGCATGTGTGTCTGTGTGTGTGTGTGTGTGTGTGCATCTGCAATTTTGTGTTAACAAGTGTGTGTTTGTGTGTGGTGTTCGTACATGTGTGTTTGAACATAACCAATGAACAGCGTTGACATTTTTCTGTTACAGAAGCTGCCACCCCCAGACATGGACATGGCTGCAGAGGAGTTTGCCAAGTTGTGAAACCTGTGCCAGCTGTCCTTGTGAGAATGTTTGACTGTCTGACTGACTTACTGTCTGACTGACTTACTGTCTGACTCTGTATTTACTGTACGAAACATTTTGATTGTGAAGAAAGACTGCTCCAAGAAACACGTGTCCCTTGTTTTCATTTGAAAATTTATTGCAAATTGCCAGCTCCGGAGTCGGAGGTTCCAGTGGATGGGGGTCACCGAGTGGCTCCAGTGTGTTCAAAGCACTTGGTTGTTTAACATCATGCAGACCAGAGGCTTGACAGTTAGTGGTAGTAGTGGGTAACCATCCATCTCAGTAGACATTGGTAGCACTGTGGTGGGAGTTCATTTGGGCTGGGTACAGCACCAAGAATAGCTTACGAGTCCCATGTTTACATGGCAGTCTTCGCCACACTCACCACAGACAAACCCTGAGGGTTGAGAAAGTTGCAGCCTGCTCTCTCTTCCTTCCTTGGCTCCACCCATCCTCCTGCCAATGGTTCCTCTTGACTTCATCCCTCCTGATGCCATCTTTGGCAGTGCCTTTCCAACTGCTGCAGTCATCATTGAACAGAGCTGCCAAGTACTACGATTTAGGCGTAGCATGCTATGGTTTTGACATGCTTGCTACGATGCTACGATCGTCCAGAAAAACTACGATTTTTCAAAAAATGACGTGATTTCTTTTAGACCTTAAAAAATTCCATTAATTTGAAAAAGTGAGCGACCCCCGTGCCAGCCTCGAACTGAACTTTTGACCTTCACCGACCAATCGCGTTGCGTTTTAACCCCCGGGCGGAAATGCCGGAAACACCCGAAGCGCAGTTGTTTGACCGTAAAAATGGCGTCGAAGCGAAAGACACCCGCAGAAACTGTCGATCTCGCTGCTACTCCCCCAAAGAAGGCACCAAAGTCTCGACCCAGTTGTCCGCAGTTTAAAGCAGACTACATCAAGGATTATCCATGTATCGTCAGATCTGCAAATAACTCCTCAGCCGCAAGATGCATGTACTGTCAGTCCGAGTTTTCGATTGACATCGAGAAACACGTGGGTACTGCCACACACAAGAAGAAACTGCTCACTGCCTGTTTCAAGCCAGCGACTGCAGAGGACAATCAATCAGTCATTTTAGCAGAATGTTTGTTCACATCGTTCCTTGTGGAACACAATATACCCATCAGTGCAGCAGATCATGCGGGGCCACTTTTTCGGAAAATGTTTCCTGGGAACGCGATCGCACAGGAGTACGGATGTGGTCGAACAAAAACCACTGCGATTGTGAAGTGCCTTGCCCATTCAGCAGTGCAAACATCGGCATTTTCCTTCTTCTGCGTGTGTGCTACGCATATTTCTTAAATGCTACTCCAAAAAGCTCTGGATGCTACTCTTTGGCATGATGGTGGGTTGGCAGCTCTGATTGAAGCATCCCCTGCTGTCTATGGTGATGCATGTGAGTCTTAACCCTTACTCTGGTAGTCTGGGCATATGCTGTGAAAGATAAGGGAGTAGGCTGTGCCTGGGCGCCCAGAAAAGATTCTAACTCGGAGGTAGGAGAAGCAGTGTGGGTGAATCACATCACCCCTAGACACAACTTTAGGATCCTTGCAGTGCCTCAACCACTGGACTGGAGACTCACTCAATAAGTGCTGGAGTGCTTGTAACCTACAAGGTTACACAGAGCATGTATAGTATCCTTCAACTACCTCAATTTTGTTCTCTGTTACTGCAGTATTGTAGCCTGTTTGTGGGATGTGAGGTTAAAATCTCAGAGTACAACATACAGCTGGGCCTGTATTCATGGCAAATGTAAATTTTACATCCTGTCCCTCGGTTCTGGAACATCACAGCAGCAGTTAAAGACTGGAGCAGTTCAACACCCCCTTCATCAGTCTCACAATGTAATTCATGCTCTCTGTAACATGACATAGACTAATGACCCAAGACCTGTCAACCTGCTCATTAGACTAATTGCTGGCTAGTAGGACAAGTGCCAATTGTACTGCCCTAGAAAGTAATGTTGGAATCCCTTCCACAAATATGCCACTCTAGTGGACTCCCTTCCACAGATGGGCCACTATAGTGCACTCCCTTCCACAAATGGGCCACTATAGTGGACTCCCTTCCACAAATGGGCCACTCTAGTGGAATCCCTTCCTCAAATGGACCACTCTAGTGGACTCCTTTCCACAAATGGGCCACTCTAGACTCTAGTGGACTCCCTTCCACAAATGGGCCACTCTAGTGGACACCCTTCCACAAATGGGCCACTCTAGTGGACTCGTCCGAGGAAAGGGCTGCAGACCCTGCTCCCCTAGCAGGCCACGGCATCTGATTGGCTGCGTTTTTTACATATGCGTTTATACTTGAAACAATCGCCTTGACAACTGCTGCATATATGATATTCATCGTAACCCAATTCAGCTGAAAGTGCATTGTGTAACACCAGTTTGTCAATTATCCACTTCATTGTCATTCTGTGGGCGGAATAACTGTCGAAGATTGCGCATGAGCTAGCGAGGCGAGTACATAATAATTTGGTTTTCATTCTGTGTGGGAATAACTGCAAATTAAATGACCAACAGCGCACCCTTTTCCTCGGATGAGTCCACTAGTGTGGCCCATTAGTGGAAGGGATTCCATAATGTGGAGGTTCCAGTCCAGTGGTTACAGCGCCCACCTGTAGTTGCTTTCAGGTAGTGTAGGGGTGTTACAAGCTGCATGATCCTCAATTTTGCTTCCTTGGGCAACATGCTTCACCTGCTTTCTCTCCCCATCCAGGAGTAAAACCAGACACCTGTGAGAGCAGTGTTCACTTGCCGCAGTGCAATAAACTCTTGATGCAACAGATGGAAACGATCCTGAGGGAGGGAGATGGTACCCGGTTCCTGTCGGTGTGCATCATATCTGTCCCCAACTGTCTTCAGGTGCCACAAAAGGATTGATCAAGTGGCCCAGTGATCAGAGGGTCAAGCAAAAAATGGTCTGAGCCTGGGACATAGAGGGTAAGCTGCTGTAGAAAACAAACAGGCCAACCCTCACCTTGAGTCTACCAGGACCAAAGACAAGGCGAGGGCTGTTGGACGTCTTGGTCTGCTTGAGATGAATACACATGCATCAAAAGGCTCAAGGTTCAGCCAGTGAATGAAGAAAATGAAATTTATATATGTTATTCTACATCTCAGGATTAAAGACTATCTCTTCTCTTTTTTGTCAAAATAAATGTACAGTTTATTGCTGCAAAGCATCAATCTTTTCCATGTCCCTGTCCATATGTCCCAAATCTTCAGTACCAGTAGCGGTTCTCCATTGGGTGCAAGGATGACTTCACCTGTGCATGTCAGTGAGATCGGTGATAGCTCTGCAGGCCTAATCTAAACTTGTAGAGGTGGGAACGAAGGGGGGACGGGATCTCCAGTGATGTTGCTGGGACTGACAAAGTTTGACGACGCCCTTCAGGGGCAACTTGGGCCCAACTTCTTCACTCTCAAGCGAGACACCTGCCAGTTAAATGGCTGCCATAACACAGTACCATAGCTCCAAATACAGAACCTGACACCCGAAAGAAACGGACAAAAAAAGTACTGACCCAGCAACATCCTGGAGCCTCTTGGGGACATAGTGAACTATAAGGGGGAGACCTAACACCGTTTACTTTCTTTGTAACCCTGAATCTCTAGGCATGTAAGGCCAAAAGCAATGATATTAAAATGTGTGGCAAACATCTGAAGATAAGCAGTTTACGCAGACTTTGTCAAGGACATCTGTAGCTAGGGGATTCGAACACTTGGATGGTCACCAGGAGATCATGGGTTTAGTCCCCTGCCTGAGACCCAAAACTTTTTGCAGAGGGAAGGTTGCCACAGAAGTGCCCTGGATGTTGGTTACTACAATTTACTAATCGATCATATATATCCTATTGTTTATGATGGTGAAGTCTTGGACAGAATACATGCCCATGCCCAAATGTCTTAAATATATTGGTTGCTCCTGAAAACGCATGTTTGGGATGAAAAAATAAGATGATGTTGACGATGAAGACCATGCAACACCTTTCCTTGTGTCCAAGAAAAATGTTTGCCCCGACATCAGCAGACTTACAATCTTGAGTTTGACACCTCTGACCAGCATGCTGCATGACGAATTTGCCTGTATGCAAATGTCATGAGATGCAGAGAAAAAGAAGACCAAACACTGAAGTGTAAATGTATTACCATGTGTCATGCATACAACACAACCACTTCTTTATTGACAACGCTACAATGATTCAGACTGGCAGAAAATCAACAGACTCTAGAGCAAGTGTTCGCCGCACTGCAGCATCAGTTTCACACAGCTCTCTTGATCAATTTCCACTTCCTCTCAAATTGAAACATTCAGTTCCAAGTTGCAAACACATCAGGTAGAATGCCATCATTTCCTAACTATTGCAACATGATATTTACAATGGATTCTCGCTTTCAAACATAAACAAAAACATAGGGGAGCAAATCACATTTTCTTAAAAACGGTAAAAAAGTAAGCCATCTAAACACGAACTGATTCAGCATGCATGCTCTAAATACAACTTTTGTAACAATATAAATATACACAATTCGTAATATTTGCAGCAACTTTGTACATGATTGGCATTTGTAGTGAAGACGTATCAAGCATCATGAAAAGGACACTCGCTGCTACACATCAGTGTAAAGCTCACATCTTCACAACAAGCAGGCCTTGCATACCCAGTAATTGACAATGCTCCTCCCCAAGCAAATTCTTGTGACATGATTGAAGGTTGAAAGCAATGTCAGATCCCAAAAATTCACATCCAAAAATAATGAACCAAAATATGGCCTGCTCGTCTTCTGTTCATTCAGCATGAGTGCTGTCCTGTTCCTTGCATAGTGTCCATTCTGAAAGAAAATCAGAAGGAATACAAAACCAAAGTGACAGGTGTGGTCACACAGACAACAGTGCGTCTGTATGTAGATAATGACTAGCAATAGTCAGTTTTGTGAATGTAAAGTTATTGTTTACAATTACAAACTGTATCACAACCTTCTCAAGTAATCGGTGTGTGTGTGTGTGTGTGTGTGTGTGTGTGTGTGTGTGTGTGTGTGTGTGTGTGTGTGTGTGTGTGTGTGTGTGAAACCAATGCACTTTGGATTACTATTAGTACCAGCATGTCATGGCTTTTTAATGTCAATATGGTAATGTAGACCATGACAAATTAACTGCACAAAAAAGTAACAAGAACTCCTACAATCTACATATCTCCTGAAAGAACAAACACTGAGCAATTTATTTATGAAAATCTTTATAGAAATGTTGCAACAAAGAAACCAAAATAAATAAAAATTTTAATGTACGTGATGACCATTTGACCAAAAAAGTTTATATTTTTATTTACATCAGAATTAAAGAAAAACCATTATTCTAGTTTTTTTAATAATTCTGATCTGAATGAGCTTCAATATATTGACAGGGGCTAAGACTAGAGTAAATAAGTACTTCTGCTATGTAAACAAACAGGGAGTGCTGCACTTTTTCAGTCAGTGACGGCTCAATGTCATAGGCTCGACAGTGGTTTATCCTGAAACGTAGAGTGTGACCTACTTGCATATGAATGACATGACGTTTTCACCCGAAATATGGGTTTTCATCGTTTTCTTTCACCTTATTACCCGATCAAATGATACTTTCATCTAAAAATGTTTGTGTAATCAATCACACGCAACAAATACAACAATCTTTGGTCCGAGATTTCACGAAACGCTCACCGTTACAGCCAGCTAATCACAGTTAAGATAACAAGAGTAGGCGGGGAAAAGTCATCTCTGCAGGACATTGTCCAATCACAAGATTTGGCGGGTGAAAACATCATGTCATTCATATGCAAGTAGGTCAGGGTCTACGTTGCAGGATAAACCACCGTCTAGCCTATGACATCAAAGCCACAAGAAATGGTTCAAAAGTATATATATATACATATATACATTGAAAAACCTAACATCCAATTAATCTAATTAATCAAAAAAATTAAGTAGCTTTCAATTAACTCATTCAAGGCGCAGAATTTCTAGTGCGTCTGTCCCCTGGAATCGCAGGAAAATGGACCAAGTTTGAAAAATCGTAGTAAAATAAATACTGTAGCTACAAAGCTAAACTTGGTATGGCTAGAAAGGTCTTTCTTTGCCAAAACTAGCCAAATGCTGCACTTTGTCAAGCTAAGAAAACACTACATTTGCCATGACAGTAAGTAGAGCCACTATTTTGAAAAAAATAGGTCTTTCACCCAGCTCTCTTTCTCAAGAGTGCCCACTGCTTGTATCTTGGTCTAAAGCTCTATTAAAAAAAGTGAACTTCAAAAAATGGCACAAGAACACACTGGAGAAATTTTGTGATGATGAACGACCGAGCAGCTGATGGCGAGGTCGACCTAGTTTCATCCTCGCTCTCTGATACCTCATCATTAGCGAGAGGAAAATCACTACTATCATCATCATCATGAAAGGGATCATCACAAAAACACACTGGAGAAATTTTGTGATGATTGTGTTTATTAGTCCTGAGTTACAACCAATATGAGCCTACAATGAACTACCGAGCAGCTGATGGTGAGGTCGACCTAGTTTCAGCCACCATGACAACTTCGCTCTCATCCTCGCTCTCTGATACCTCATCATTAGCGAGAGGAAAATCACCACTATCATCATCATCATGAAAGGGATCATCTACATCAGTTCCTATCTCATACAAAGCATCCTCTTCAGCATCAGAACCCTCCTCTATAGCAATTTCCACTGGCTCACCGACCTCGTGCTATCACGCTCCGCCGCCATCGAGTGCCTCCTAATGCATCGCTGATAAAGATTATGGTCTGGCCGGGAAAGATCTGTGTGTGAATCTAAACCTGGCAAACTATAGTACAGAGTACAGTATTGAAGACTAGACTAGTTCCCTAAACCATATTTTCCTTGTTGTAAGGGGGCAAAAATATGCTAATGTGGTAGGCTCTATTGAGCCTACGCGCCGCGAACAACTATGTTCGGCGCGTAGGCTCATAATAGTCATATGAGCCTACGAGCCGCGAATGAGTTAATGCTTGTGTGTGTGTGCTTCGGTTGGTCCAGTTGTTATACATTGCGACAATATACAGTGCATACATTCCACAGAGAAAATATAAAAGCAGTTAGACAGATTGGAACAATATTTATTTGTTTTGTCTTCTGAAACTTATTTTCAATGTTGATTGCATCTCAAAAGTTCTCATGTTGATGACTGTACATGATGACTGTAGATGATGACTGGGGCAGTGGGGGTGTTGTCATATCTTCACTGTCTGAGGGTGACTGAACTAATGCATTCTATGTGATACTCTCTCTCAGTGATAGCTTCATGACTGCTTCCATTCAAAGTTCTGCTGAGGGCAATCCAATGAAAATAACCTATAAACATTTATTTTGTGCCCTGGTATTTATCACATTGGATCAATGAATAAAAATAGACAAGGTTGGTCAAGGCATTCTGCAATTTCTGGTGAGGGGTTCAAAGACCAACCTAATTAGTTATTGACATTTTAGGGTTAACCCAAAAGAGGAAAATATATATACATGTATAACTTCAAGTCAAGCTAGTTAAATGGCATGCAGGTAACTTGAAATTCCTCAGAACCTTTGGTTTAAACATTCAGAGCTGAACCTCTTCAATGGACAAACAGGAAAAATGTTGGACCACAGCATTACTGATGAATATGGAATTGGACCCTGAACTCTAATATGCAGAGGCAGTGACAGATAAGGCAAGCAACAGTAGCAATGGTCAGTTCTTTCTCTCAATATACACATACATACACACACACACAGAGATACACATGTGCACAATCACACACATACAGATATACACACACACACAATCACACACACACACACATACAGACAACACACACATGCATGTTCACACACATATACACACACAGACACACATGCACACACACAGAGGCACATACAGCAAGGCAACCCACTGTGATTCTCAGTCTCTCCTGAGTCGCTGTCTGGGCCTAGAAGCAGGCCGGGACTGTTCGCGGTTGGCATTCAGTCCAAAGATCTCCTGGATGAATCTGAAGTGCCTCAGGAACCCATACCAGATGGCAGAGTACCCTGCAACACCAAGACAGTGGGAATGCAGGTTTTGCCTTCAGACTCTGGTAAATGATGTGAGATAAGCACAAAATAGAATCATGCCGTTTCAACATGTTCAATCATTGTGACACCATGTCTCATTCCCCCATAGGCAAAAACAAGGTCACATTGACCCTATTTCACTTATAGCAAGAAGCCTTGTCATGTCAATCCATGAAAATATGGTATATGATACCTTTCCAGAAAATAATACTATTAATCCATCCACACAAGAAAGTTGGGGTCAAAAGATTTTTTAGTAGGCCTACATGGAGCCAATTTCATTATCAGTACATTATCTTTTTAATATATCCCAGTCAAGCATCATTTTCAAGGGAAGCACAAATCTGGCTAGAGATTTGTAAGAAGATTTAATAGTACCTATCCTCCATCCCCCACCCCCCTGTGGGTTCGGGGCAAGAATAGATCCACCGTGTCTTCCCACAATTCATAAGGCGAATAAATAGGGAAAACATGACTTGATTTGCGATTACTCTAAATTGTTCTATTGATTTTTGTGCTTAATGGCCTTACATAGCCTACAAAGGCTGATGGGCTGTAAAACACCATCCATCTAACCATCCATCTTCCATCCCCCTGTGGGTTCGGGGTAAAAGGGATATTCGTGCTTGATAGCCTTATATAGCCTACAAAGGCTGAGAGGCCATAAAACAACATCAATAAATCAATCAAACCTATCCTCCAACTGACAATTTTACCCTTTTACCATATTCCCATGTTGCACCAAGTCTTTCTTTCCTGATCGTCAACCTTTCCTGGAGAAAGATTTCCAAATTTATTTTCGCGTTAAAAATAAATGCTTAAAACGCAGCTCGAGGAGGTAAAGGTCAAGCAGAAATTCGCTGAAGCAGCGTGTTCTTTCAGATGTTTCATGCAAAAGAAGTCATATTTCACGATGAGAACTCTGTCTCAGTAAGCAAGCCCAGCCCCAGTTTAGAATAAATGATGCAACGTTTTCTTCCTTACGAAGTTGTTTCAATCGCAATTTTTTTAGAAATATGAACAAGATTTCTTCTTTAAAAACAGACAACTACTGGAAAACATCTACATGAACGAGCGTCACTGGATGAAACTGTTCCTAAACTCAAACGATGTTATCTTGAGAGACTTCTGAACTCGCGTTGAACTGTATTCAGTGCTCCGAACTGAGGAAAAAGCGATTGTAAACAAAGGCATCACAAACCAATGGCCAATCCAAAGAGGACTAAAAGCAGCACGAGTAGTCCCTGGACAAGATCGCCAAACGTCTGGCCGGCCCAGTCGGCTAGATTCGATAAAAAACTGAGATCCATCATTTGTACGGAGCTACCAGGGTCTTTGGAGCTACAAGCTGTCGGAGGCAGACGGCGACATAATGTTGACTTTAAGTGAAGGCAAGAGTAGTTTCCCCTTTCATATAAGTTGCGCACCCCCAAAAAACGAGATTTTTCTTTTAAAGTTTCTATTAATATCACAATCAATATTAGAGTTATACATTTGTGTATCTGATAGTGTAAAAGTATTTGATTGTGGAAAAATGAGAGGTTTGATTAAATAATCATTCGGTGCGGAACATTGCTGCAACATGGCGCTCGCCGACGTCTGCCAGTTGAATCTTCCTAATGCCGCTGATGTTCTTGGCGCTGGATCCCGCCATGGCGGCATGACAATGGTCGAGGATGAATTAATGCTGTCGGAGACCTTTTCTTTCCCGCAAAATTTGGATGTAAGTACTTGCTTTGAAGGGGAAATGGTCATCCGGACGCTTACTATGACGATTCATTTCTGCTTCGTAACGACCGCTCTGACTACAAATGCTAGGTATGTGACAAAAAACTTTCCCCCATAACTTATCACATTAAGAAGCTCAATGAATGGGAAGGAAACGTAGAACATGAGAGCAGCCGTAAAATAATGAAATCATTCAAATATCTTGAAAAACAAGGAAGTTACGGCAGTTTAAGTGGGTTTTTTTTGTTCATGATGATGATTAATGTAGGTATTTGCAGGCTGCACTAACAATTCAAACCCAATGTAATGTAATCATAATCGGCTCAAATAAAGGGCTTGAAGTCACAAGTGGTGGGGTGCAAAAATCATCAATCTTCATTAGATCCCTAGTTATGGATGGAAACGTGTTGAAAAAAAGTTTTAAAATAGGAATTGTCCAAAAAGCTGTGACCGACATGTTAGGGTAGAGTTAGTTATTGTCTGTAAATTTGTTAAAATACATGCAATTGACTTGAACGTTTCAGGGAAAATAGTTTTTCTGCTTTGGATTGTCTAAAAAGATACAAGCTCAAGCTGTTACAAGTGCTGCACATTTTTCATTTATGCAAATAGGGCCTCCTTCAGTTAAAAACAATTGCTGTGGATGTTGTTTTGAAATGGGAAAACCCCGCACAAAAATACATACATGAGAAGTGAAATTATTTGAACTTGATGAAGACTTAAAATGTTATCTCTGAGAGTGTGATGGACATGACGATAAAGGTTTCGTCATTTCAGAGTTGAATGTTTTTTTTAACGAGTGCAATCACCATGAACATATCACCAGTCCATTTAAACTGTTAACCAAATATGTTGAATTATTAAATAATCTTAATCTATCCACTATAATAGGGAAGATTCGCATGTAATATAAAAGCAGCGTCTACTGGAAGTTAGGAAAACATTACTTCCGCCATACCCCCATGGGGAAACGGAAAAGACTGCAAAATTTATGCAGCCTGTACCTTTGTCCCGATGCAACCACTACCTACTGTGTGTATGGTCTCTACAACCTATGGACATATTTCAGGGCCCTCTTCATACCACACATGTTCAGCACGCCTGCCCACTGTTTTCCACCCCGAGTTTCTCTCACTATCAACTGATCTCTCACATTTATTGAAGGAAACTGGAAAGTCACTAAACACACTTTCTAATGGGTCCTTTTGAAGTCTTGGAGTGATGAGGATTTGAACTTTTATTCTGGTGCCATCGGTGTTGAGTAGAAGAAAAAAAGGAAAATAGCCTCAGTCAGTCAACAAACCCCACTTTATTGAAGAACACTAAGAATAATTAGAAAAAACATTTGACATTCATATGATACAGATTCATGTACCTAATCAATGCTTTGCAAGAACAGACTAATTAGCTAGGCATGTAGCATCATCCCAAATGATGTGAGTACCAGGCATACCATCCAAGCTGCTGTTTAACCACCCGCAAGTATTCCACTATATTCTGCCATATACTGATAGAGCTTGCAAGGATAACCACTTGTATATGAATTGGTATTGATTCTCAATCACTCTTGAATGCCCATGTGACCACGGCCCAGGGTGGTTATAACAAACTGAATGCAATGACTAATGCTGATTCATGTAGAGGCCAATACAACCTTTTCTGATCGAGAAATTGTTATAAAACTTCACCAGTTTTAAGCTGAAATATAATATTAAATCACAATTAACTTACAAATAGTAACCAAATATGCCATGAGGTTCGAATAAAACTATTTAAATTCTCCCACATTCATCATCAAGCCATCGCAAAGATGGCTGCCAATGCTGTCTCAACCATTGTTCACGCTGAGGCTAAAACAATATTACAGATTACAATTAAATTTTGCTTGTTCCTAGCTGAAACAAATGTTGAATCACTACTTACCTTAAAATGTTCTCCAAACACACCATCAGAAAGAACAAGAGGGTGTAAATCAAACTTCAACTTCACTGATCACGCAAAAGCATGACCAGAAGAAAAGTCATACATGAGACATAAGACGGACATTTCCAGTACAATTAAATTCTGGAATCAACCAATAAGGACTAATGCTAGGTAGAGAAAAGCCTGCTTTTTTGCAAGGGTTTTGCACACCGAGTCGAAACGCCAGCAGCAGCTACCTGAAAAAATATCTGCTGCATCACTTTAGTTGTTGCATTCCTACAGATGCCAGACTGGTGTATCCACCCTGCTCCCTCTATTGCAGCCTGTGGAACACATTAACCACTTCACGCAAGACGACAGCAATGTCAAGATTCGGTTCAACCATGGCACCACAACTCTGGCCTTCAAATTCCAGCATGGCGTCATTGTTGCTGTGGACTCACGTGCCACTGCTGGTCCTTTCATTGGTATGGAGATACTTTGAACACTTGTTTGTTGCATCTTGTGTCACCTATATTCTAGCTCCCATTTTTGTGGGAAATGACTTTATGATTATACATTGGATGAAATAATTATGGCATAAGTTGTTGTGTTCATGGTCCTTCCCTCATTGATCTTATGGCAGGTTTCACGGTAATCACACTCTTGGATGTGTGTGAACTTTGCTTTCAGATTACTTGCTTTGTGTGGTTATTTTCATATTTTTTTCTGTTTTGAATTCGTAAGTATGGTATTTGCAATACAAAAAAAAACATAAAAGCTAAAAATTCTATGATTAAGCATTTATTTGCGGGAATGTTTTGAAGCGAACGTGTGATTTGTCGCAGACACCATTTCCTTCTGCACATGGATGACCCAATTTTGAAGTGTGAACGCAGACATGAAAATAACACACAAAATTAATTATATTGGGGTTATTACTTCAAGTAATACATAAAGTTGGATTGTGAACAGACACAATTTAAAAAAAATCGAAATGGAGCATTAAATACTTAGATAGTGGAAAATTTTCAATCGCCATGGAAAGCGTCTGTTGCAAAAACACCACGTGGTTTCTATTAAAAGCAGAGCCTGCTTTTTCAGATCAAGAGCTTTTTTCTTCATTATTTTTGATTGCCGACTTCAATTTATTGATAATCTTCATTGTAAAACAGTTGTATCATCAACAGTATCAAAAAATCGCAAAGAATAAGCATTTTTTCCGTGATCCGATCGGTTTCTGCAGACTGAATCACACGTTCAGCAACTTTCGTTTTTCACGGAAATCACCGAGGATTTCACCGGACATGATGTTTCACCCACTTGAGATCGTTTGAATTGAGAAAAGCGAATGAGATACCTCCCAGAGAGTACCACATTTAATCGTTTTTGTGCCTTTTCAACGAGTTTTGTTGCGTCTGAAGCCTACGTTCGTCAACCCAACGTTCGTCACAGCGACGCACGCAAATGGATTTGCATTGATTGTCTACGGTAAGTGAGGGATGAAGTGAATCCGATATTTTTCAATTATTTGCTTAGTAAATCTGTTCAAATCGCTCTATCACGCATAGAATTGAATTCCTCAAGAATTTATCTTTTTCATGATATATTTGGTTTTATTTTTGCGGTAAGCATGACGACGGATTGTGCATTTTTCTGAGGTACCATACGAAGGATTTAGACCAGAATGTAATGTGATTGCCGCTGGTCACTTCAGCTGCTTCGCAACCAAAATTGCACTTACATTTAAAGATATATTGTTCATGTGTAGAGAATCAATGATTATATATGTTTTTGTGTGGTTTGGTTGTGTGGTTTTTGTTTTGTTTCATCAGAAAATTCCAATCGCTTCGCTAGCGATAAGCGTCTTGTAGGCCAGTCCATTGTTGAAACCCCCCCCCAACCTCTCAATCTATTTTTAGACCGCTGCAGTTTGAATGGCGCAGAGCGAGCTTTGCCAATTTGGAATGTTCCGACGGGGGGAATGGGTTTAAGTGCTTCACAACAGGAATTCGTTCTACACCCCCAAGGCCCCATCCCCTTCAAATGAATAATTACTGTACAAAGATTATGACTTATGAAGTTATGTGTTTAATGTCAGTTAGCCTAGTTGAGTGTTTTGATTTATGTTACAGATACCATGTCTTCGAAGCGTTATCGAGAGAAACTGAAGGAAAATGATCCTGACAAATGCAGTCGGCCCGTTTTCAAATTTAGGGGGTAGGGTTGCTCCTGGCCCAATTTTGTCTCTGTGACTGTGTCCAATATCAATCTAAATTGGGTAAATGGTTTATAGATGTTTGTTTTCTTAATTTATAATGAATTTTTAAGCTAACTATGACTTCCAAGGTCTACAGGAAATGCTGAAGATAGAATTGCGTGAAATATAAGTAGCGTACTTTCTCAGACCATTGGTTTGATCAATGCTGTCCCTTTACTTGCAAGTTATATCACTTTTCTTAATGTGTACATGGAGTATGTTAAAAATTATCACCAATGGTTGCTTTAAACAGCATCTTTGAGCAGTTATTATGCACTGAAGTTGTAAAAGCATTTTTTTGGTTTTTAGAGTATAGCGTCTTTGAACGCCAATCAGCTTGAAAATATGAAAGTTCATATAACTTTTTTTGCTGTTTTGGATAGAAATAAAGTTGAACTCTTTGTGCAAACTGTTTTTGGGCCCCTGGTTGACTTTTTATTTTTTATGAATCATTGGGTGTAGAGGGAAACTGCAGTATGCAATAGCGTGAAACCTGCCTTATAGCGGATATTGATATTTTGACATATGTTGTCTCTGCAGTGCACTCCCATCCTCCCCCCTTCCCCTCCCCCCCCCCCCCTTCCCCCCTCCCCTCCCACTCTGTGCTTCCTCATCGGTGACAGTAGTAATTGAAATCTCTCAGCCATTGTTGGTGAACAGTCAGCTTGCACAGTATTTAGTTCATTATTTCTATGTATGGAAACCTCCTACAAAGTGAAAGTAATTCATGATGGGAAGCAGCCCTCAGATGCTGTAGTCCTTGCAGTATTGATGTATCAGTGAGGACTCCCTGTTACAGCCTCCCAGACGGTGAAGAAGGTGATAGAGATCAACCCCTACCTGCTGGGCACCATGGCAGGAGGAGCTGCTGACTGTTCCTACTGGGAACGCGTCCTGGCCAAGCACTGCAGGTGTGTGTGTGTGGGGGGGGGTGTCTCAGTGTGTGGGTGTGTGTGTCTCAGTGTGTGTGTGTGTGTGTCTCAGTGTGTGTGTGTGTGTGTGTCTCAGTGTGTGTGTGTGTGTGTATCAGTGTGTGCGTTTGTGTGTGTGTGTGTGTCTCAGTGTGTGGGTGTGTGTGTGTCTCAGTGTGTGGGTGTGTGTGTGTCTCAGTGTGTGGGTGTGTGTGTCTCAGTGTGTGTGTGTGTGTGTGTGTGTGTGTGTCTCAGTGTGTGTGTGTGTGTGTATCAGTGTGTGCGTTTGTGTGTGTGTGTGTGTCTCAGTGTGTGTGTGTGTCTCAGTGTGTGTGTCTCAGTGTGTGTGTGTGTGTGTGTGTCTCAGTGTGTGTGTATGTCTCAGTGTGTGTATGCCTCAGTGTGTGTGTGTCTCAGTGTGTGTGTGTCTCAGTGTGTGTGTGTGTGCCTCAGTGTGTGTGTGTGTGTCTCAGTGTGTGTGTATGTCTCAGTGTGTGTGTGTCTCAGTGTGTGTGTATGTCTCAGTGTGTGTGTATGTCTCAGTGTGTGTGTGTCTCAGTGTGTGTGTGTGTCTCAATGTGTGTATGTCTCAGTGTGTGTGTGTCTCAGTGTGTGTGTGTCTCAGTGTGTGTGTGTCTCAGTGTGTGTGTGTATGTCTCAGTGTGTGTGTATGTCTCAGTGTGTGTGTGTGTCTCAGTGTGTGTGTATGTCTCAGTGTGTGTGTATGTCTCAGTGTGTGTGTGTCTCAGTGTGTGTGTGTCTCAGTGTGTGTATGTCTCAGTGTGTGTGTGTCTCAGTGTGTGTGTGTCTCAGTGTGTGTGTGTGTGTGTCTCAGTGTGTGTATGTCTCAGTGTGTGTGTATGTCTCAGTGTGTGTGTGTCTCAGTGTGTGTGTGTCTCAGTGTGTGTGTATGTCTCAGTGTGTGTGTGTCTCAGTGTGTGTGTGTCTCAGTGTGTGTGTGTCTCAGTGTGTGTGTTTGTATGCATGTGTGTGTGAGAGTGTGTATGTGTGTGTGTTTCTCTGTGTGAGTGTGTGTCTCAGTGTGTGTGTGTGTCTCAGTGTGTGTGTGTTTCTCTGTGTGAGTGTGTGTCTCAGTGTGAGTGTGTGTCTCAGTGTGTGTGTGTGTGTGTCTCAGTGTGTGTGTGTGTCTCAGTGTGTGTGTGTTTCTCTGTGTGAGTGTGTGTCTCAGTGTGTGTGTGTGTGTCTCAGTGTGTGTGTGTGTTTCTCTGTGTGAGTGTGTGTCTCAGTGTGTGTGTGTGTCTCAGTGTGTGTGTGTGTCTCAGTGTGTGTGTGTGTGTGTGTGTCTCAGTGTGTGTGTGTGTGTGTGTGTGTCTCAGTGTGTGTGTGTGTGTGTGTATGTGTGTGTCTCAGTGTGTGTGTGTGTGTCTCAGTGTGTGTGTGTGTGTGTGTGTGTGTGTGTGTGTGTCTCAGTGTGTGTGTGTGTGTGTGTGTGTCTCAGTGTGTGTGTGTGTCTCAGTGTGTGTGTGTGTGTGTGTCTCAGTGTGTGTGTGTGTGTCTCAGTGTGTGTGTGTGTGTGTGTGTCTCAGTGTGTGTGTGTCTCAGTGTGTGTGTGTGTGTGTGTGTGTCTCAGTGTGTGTGTGTGTGTCTCAGTGTGTGTGTGTGTGTCTCAGTGTGTGTGTATGTCTCAGTGTGTGTGTCTCAGTGTGTGTGTGTGTGTGTCTCAGTGTGTGTGAGAGAAAGAAAGGAGAGAGAGTCTGAGACAGAGGTGGGTGTTGAGAAAAGGCGAAGTTTGGGTGGGGTTGGGAATCTGAGTGGGTACATGGATGTCAGTTTAGACAGTTGCATATATGTATTCATCAGAGGTGTTCAAAAGTGTTTTTGTTTACGAGCCCACTGGGATAGTTGCACATGAAATTTACTAACCGGAGAGATTTTTGACTCACATGCGAAGCAAAAGTGAGTCTATGTACTCACCCGTGTCGTCCGTCCGTCCGTCCGTCCGTGCGTAAAAAACTTAAACGTTGGATTTTTCTCGGAGACTATTAAGTCTATCAACACCAAATGTGGCATGATGGTGTATGATGACAAGGCCTCTAAAACCATACATGGTGACTTGACCTTGCTTCAAGGTCAAGGTCACAGGAGCCATAAATGTGGTTTCAAAAACAGTCATTTTTCACATTTTCCCAATTTTCTCCCACGTTATCGAGAATGGCGACCTTAGCTACAAGTGGTATATAGGGCAAAGTAATCCCTATCTTTTGATACCAGTTTGGTTGACCTTGCTTCAAGGTCAAGGTCACAGGAGCTCTTCAAAGTGGGATTGTATACCTATTTTGAAGTGACCTTGACCCTGAACTATGGAAGATAACTGTTTCAAACTTAATAATTATGTGGGGCACATGTTATACTTTCATCATGAGACACATTTGGTCACATATCATCAAGGTCAAGGTCACTTTGACCCTTATAAAATGTGACCAAAATTGGGTAGTGAACCACTAAAAGTGACCATATCTCATGGTAGAAAGTGCCAATAAGCACCATTGTGCTTCCTATGTCTTGAATTAACAGCTTTGTGTTGCATGACCTTGGATGACCTTGACCTTGGGTCAAGGTCACATGTATTTTGGTAGGAAAAATGTGTAAAGCATTTCTTAGTGTATGATGTCATTGGTAGGTTTAGTTGTTTGACCTTGACCTTGAAGGTCACATGAAGGTCAAGGTCATATAAAGGTCAAGGTCAAGCATGTGAGTCGTATGGGCTTTGCCGTTCTTGTTTACTAGTCCATCTGAATTGCAGTACCCTTTATCTGGAAACAAATAATTTCTTTTCTCCTGTTCATAGCTTTGTCTTCTTTTTTCTTGTCTTGGTCATCTTGTTTCTGCTTTTTGCTGTGGAGGCTTCCTGGTGAACTGCCTAAGGCCAATTACACAGTGAAACATTCAGCTGATTTTTCTGTAATTGGATAATCTCACATCAGGACCTCTAAATATTTTTCAAACGACCTTCTGTTTATGCATTACTCACTGGAAATGTAGCTTTTCCATGCATCTTCAGGAGTTCATTCAAAATGTTTCCACTGTTTTTAATTAGAATGACCAAGAATTTTCTTAAAAGTCTATGTATAAATAACACAAAAGGAAAAGTTTTTTAGGGGAGAAAAAAACAACATATGATTATGAATGACATTGGCTACGCTTTCCTCTTTTTTTTCCCTCCAAAAACAAGGGGATGGAAAGCTTTCAGGGGATAATTTTTTTTTAAGAAGTAAGAGTGAAATAACTTATTAGGTGAAGCATATTCTTTCAAATGAAATCAAAGATATTGCAGAAGAAAAAGTTGACTAGTAAATATAAAAAAATAGTTGTTTTTTTTTTCAAGCTCCTTGCTGCAATCTGTTGCAGAGAAAGTGTGGAATCAAAATGCCATTCTCATTTACACTGGTATCAAATCTGCAGATCAGGAAAGTGTGCCAGAAGTGCCCGGAGGTCAAGAAACAAGTAGAGTTGCCTCCCTTAGACCAGTGAACAAAACGTGACAATCGTGCACACTATTTTTGTCTCGACGCATCGCCAGTGAGTTTAAAAAAAGACAGTCTAAAAGCTGAAATGATGAAGTGTATGATTCCCTGACAGAGTGTACGAGCTGCGGAACAAGGAGCGGATCTCGGTGGCGGCTGCCTCCAAGCTGCTGGCCAACATCATCTACAACTACAAGGGCATGGGCCTCTCCATGGTATGTATCCAGCAGCCTGCCTTCTTCCTTCCTTCCTTCCTTCCTTCCTTCCTTCCTTCCTGTCTGCTTTTCCTTCTGCTCACCCAGCCATCGGCTGTCCCATCTACTGGGTTTCATGCTATGCTTATCTGTAGTTTTCCCTATACTATGGCATGTTTTCTTTGTCAGCTGCCCACCTGACTGTTTCTGTCGCCTAGTTTTTTGTCTGTCTGCTTTTCCATTTTGACAAATGTGTTGCATCAATCTTGTTTGTGCTTTTTCCTTGCTTGATCACAATTGAATGTCCTGACATTTTAATGCTGTTGTGTTCTTACCCAGACAAAATCTTAGTACTGTGAGGCATTGTGTTCAGAAGAGGATACATCTCTTATTTTTCTCATAGGATACAGAATAGTTTTTTGGGGAGGGTCAAGTGTGTTTAGATTGTATGTCCATCTCACTTCTCAGTCATTAAATCAGTGAGACGGAAAGTTGAAGAGACAGACAAGCCAGTGAATGAGCAGGAATTTTTTACTCACATGCGAAGCAAAAGTGAGTCTATGTCCGTCCGGGCGTCCGTCCGGGCGTAAAAAACTTAAACGTTGGATTTTTCTCGAAGACTATTAAGTCTATCAACACCAAATGTGGCATGATGGTGTATGATGACAAGGCCTCAAAAAACATACATAGTGACTTGACCTTGCTTCAAGGTCAAGGTCACAGGAGCCA
The DNA here is from genome assembly GCA_034096865.1 of Theodoxus fluviatilis. Classification (NCBI taxonomy): domain Eukaryota; kingdom Metazoa; phylum Mollusca; class Gastropoda; order Cycloneritida; family Neritidae; genus Theodoxus; species Theodoxus fluviatilis. The sequence continues at coordinate 54,015 of JAWQFJ010002358.1, forward strand.
TAAATGTGGTCTCAAAAACAGTCATTTTTCACATTTTCCCAATTTTCTCCCACGTTATTGAGAATGGCGACCTTAGCTACAAGTGGTATATAGGTCAAAGCAAGCCCTATCTTTTGATACCAGTTTGGTTGACCTTGCTTCAAGGTCAAGGTCACAGGAGCTCTTCAAAGTTGGATTGTATACAAATTTTGAAGTGACCTTGACCCTGAACTATGGAAGATAACTGTTTCAAACTTAATAATTATGTGGGGCACATGTTATACTTTCATCATGAGACACATTTGTTCACATATCATCAAGGTCAAGGTCACTTTGACCCTTATGAAATGTGACCAAAATGGGGTAGTGAACCACTAAAAGTGACTATATCTCATGGTAGAAAGTGCCAATAAGCACCATTGTGCTTCCTATGTCTTGAATTAACAGCTTTGTGTTGCATGACATTGGATGACCTTGACCTTGGGTCAAGGTCACATGTATTTTGGTAGGAAAAATGTGTAAAGCATTTCTTTGTGTATGATGTCATTGGTAGGTTTAGTTGTTTGACCTTGACCTTGAAGGTCAAGGTCATATAAAGGTCAAGGTCAAGCATGTGAGTCGTATGGGCTTTGCCCTTCTTGTTTATCTGTTGGAGTTTCTCTCACTGTAGTTTCTTTTTATCCCTTTGTTTCTTTTCCTAGTTCTGTTTTACATTGTATGAAAATTAATTTTTCCATGTGCCCAATAGTTAGTTTATTTATCAGAACACTCATGGATCTTGTACCATGACATTGGCAGAATCTTCGTTGTGCATCACGTCACCTTTATGTTGGATTTCTGAAGCAACTGTGTCTCTTATTGTTTCTCCAGGGCACGATGATTGTGGGATGGGACAAGAAGGTGAGTTGATAAAGTATACTTTATACATCCTTGTACACAGTTGTAAGAAATTGTAAAATAGGTGAGTTGATAAAGTATACTTTATTCATCCTTGTACACAGTTGTAAGAAATTGTAAATTGTGTGCCTTGAATTATTCATTTCATCTTTTACATTCATATGAACCTATAATGAACAGAAGTAGTTGATGACAGCTTGCTGCATGTACTGTAACGTCTTTCGAGTGAGCTTTTACAATTTGCTTTAATCATGTGATCAGAAACTTGACATATCAGCAAACCACATGAGTTACTTGTTATTTTGTAAAATGAAACAGCAGTCTTACCAAGAAGTACTAAACAATTAAAATGCAAGGAAATAGCAACATATCTGAACATCTTCATCATCTCTTCATGATCTAAGAGCAAAGGGAAACAATTATTTTCAATTTTTCAGGGGCCTGGACTGTACTACGTGGACTCCGATGGTGACAGACTGACCAGCAACATGTTCTCAGTGGGCTCGGGTTCAGTGTACGCCTACGGTGTGCTGGACAGCGGCTACCGGTGGGACCTCTCTGTGGAGGAGGCCTGTGACCTGGGTCGCCGTGCCATCTACCACGCCACCCATCGTGATGCCTACAGTGGTGGTGTTGTCAACTGTGAGTTGCTTATCCTTCTGTGTGTGTGTGTGCGCATGCACACGCATGCTTATATGTGTATGTGTTTTTGTGTGTGTGTTTGTGTGTGTGTGTTTGTGTGTGTGTGTCTGTGCATGTGTGTGTATTTGTGTGTGTGTGTGTGTGTGTATGTGTGTATAATTGTGTGTGTGTGTGTGTGTGCATTTATGTGTGTGAGTGCACTGGGGTGCATCTGCAATTATATGCATGTATTTGTGTACATACATACATATTTGTCATCCACTTGCTCCTGCTTTTCTTCTTTCTTCTTCTGCCTGTCTCCTTGACTCCATCATCCTTCCTCCCTCTGCAACTTTGTCCTGTATCTACTACCTCATCCTCCTTTCTCCTGGATCATTTAGGCCAAGTCATCTCCCAGAGATGACTTGGACATGAAGTTATCCCCCTTGTTGGCATTTTGCATTTCCCTGTGAAGTTACCTTTGTTTAATAACAGAAACAGTTAAAATGTGAGGTTTGAAAATTGAAACCTGTAAGCAGCTACATCTACCATTGCAACTCTACTAGAATTTTTACTATGTTGATAAAGTCATTTGAAATGTGGGCTTGAAAACAAGCAGCAAAATGTCTCGTGAACTTGCATGAATTTCATGCTGCTCATACTGGGATCGGGTCTTTGTACAGCTGTGGTCTGTCTATGGAGAAGTGTTAAATTCCTAAGTGCTGAATGGCATGCAAGAAAGGTCAGTGTTCTGATTCAGAGTTGGGTGTCTGCAGAAGAGCTGAATTCCAGTGTGCTGTGTAACACTCAGTACTATGCGCATCCATCTTTTGATGTTTGCGAAAGTGCTGGATTCTTGTGTACTGAGAGATATAAATAGCGAGTGCTGTGTTGATTTAGTGTTCAATATTTGCAGAGGTGCTTAAATTTTATGTACCGAGCAATACACAGCATAGATGGGCAAGTTGATTTAGTTTCATGTTTGCAAAAGTGCTGAATGTCTGTGTACTGAGTGATGTGCAGCAAAGACTGGTGTACTGATTTAGTGTTTGATGTTTGCATAAATGCTGAATCCCTGTATACTGATTGATACACATCAAAGGGCTCTGTTCAGGTCTAGTGTTTGATGTTTACAGAAGTGTTGAATCCCTGTATACTGATCGATACACATCAAAGGGCTCTGTTCAGGTCTAGTGTTCGATGTTTACAGAAGTGTTGAATCCCTGTATACTGATCGATACACATCAAAGGGCTCTGTTCAGGTCTAGTGTTTGATGTTTACAGAAGTGTTGAATCCCTGTATACTGATCGATACACATCAAAGGGCTCTGTTCAGGTCTAGTGTTTGATGTTTACAGAAGTGTTGAATCCCTGTATACTGATCGATACACATCAAAAGGCTCTGTTCAGGTCTAGTGTTTGATGTTTACAGAAGTGTTGAATCCCTGTATACTGGGTGATGTGCAACAGGGAGTGGTATGCCGATTCAGTGTTTGATGTTTGCATAAATGCTGAATTCCTGTGCACTGAGTGATACATGGCGAAGGACAGTGTGCTGATGATTTTGTCTGTTTGCCATTGCAGTGTACCACATGAAGGAGACTGGGTGGGAGAAGGTTTCCCAGACAGACGTGATGGAGATGCACTGGAAGATGCGCGAGGAGAAGGCCAAGAAATGAAGAGTTGTGTAGCATTCATTGTACTGCTTTGTCTTGTGAAATAATTGTATGATGAAGACAATTTTTCTCTCAGTCAATTCCTTTGGTTCAATATTGTTCCTTTATTTTCCACCATTTATAGTCTCATGAAACAATAAACACATATTTTTTGTCATCATGTTAGTGTTAGCCTCATTTTTAGGAGCATGGGTGCAAAGTTGTTGTCATGGTACATGCACTGTTTGTGTTGCAATTAGTGTTACTAGAGATTTTCTTGGTGTGGTGTGCTGTGCACATGCTGCAAGGTGCCCTCCTTGCCACTGGTATAACTATAAGCTCATGGTCCAGTGATCAGACCTGCCAAGTACTACGACTTAGGCGTAGCATGCTACGATTTCGACATGCTTGCTACGATGCTACGATCGTCAGGAAAAACTATGATTTTTCAGCGTGCTTGAACTTTTGACCGTCACATAGAATTCGCCCCACCCCCACCCCACCCCCACCCCCCCGCTTTCACGCCGTCGGTTCAGCGCTTCGCCCCGCCTTCACAGCCTCTATCTGCTCTTCCCCCCCCCCCTCACCACCACCACCACCACCCCCCACCCCCCCCCGCGCTTTCACGTCGTTGGTTCAGCGCTTCGCGCCACCTTCCCTTCACAGCTTTATCTCTCTCCCCCTCTCCCCCCCCCCCCCCCGCTTCTCGCCGTCGGTTGAGCGCTTTGCGCCTTCACAGACTTATCTCTTCCCCCCCCCCACCCCCCTCCACTACGCCTATTTCTTAAATGCTACTCCAAAAAGCTCTGGATGCTACTCTTTGGCATGATGATGGGTTGGCAGGTCTGAGTGATATGACCACCTGTCGTCAGTTCCCACTCTCGGGGAATGAGTGACAACCAAAGCAAGATGGGACCTCACCTGCACACAGTCTGTGCTGCACTGATGCCTCCCTCATCAGCTGGATTGCTGTGGTCTTTGTGCTTTCAGGGCCTGCTCCAGTAACACCCACACAGCACTTATGTACTGCCAGGAGGTATCTTGAGAATCAAATTGTAGAAGACATCAAGCCCCTCGGGGCAGTATGTGTTTCCTCCAAATTCTGAAAGAGGTAGCTTCTGCAGCATTTTGCAGCTCCTTTAGCGCCGCATCCGATTGTCTAGCCTGCACACCCAGACTTCGAAGCAACCCTGCCATGGACCTGCTGGCAAAGCCCCTGCATTGGACCTTGACCAGGAGAACATGGTACCAGCACACTGAACCGCCTGCCCTGCGCTGCTCACAGAGTTCGTTTTAGTATTTTGTTTTCTTTCATGGACCTACACTATGCTGGTCTCCAAGGGACTGTGAGGTCCACGAGTAGTAGTGACGAGTTTTTCTGACCAGGTCGCAATGTCTGGTCAAAGGCTGGAGCTCAGCACCTGTGCTAGCGCCTTTCGTCTTTCTGTCAGGTCCACGACACTTTCCACTCTCTGCCAGGCTGCAACAGGGATCTCCTGTAAGGTTCCTGGGGGCTATCCCTCAGTGATGTCTCGCCTTCCTTGAGGAACTTGACCATAGCATCCCTCAGCAGGCTGCTGGACTGGCGGGCTTCCTCATGCAGCTCCTTTATGGAGTCTGTCAGGATGGTTAGGATCTGGTTGTGCCTCCATGTTAGAGAAGCACTAAGACAGCCAGGTCATGTTCCAACTATCCAAGGTTGCTGCCTTGCCACACAATGTGCACTTTTCCGAAGGTTTCACCCCCAACACAACAGCTTTCTGGGAGCTGGAAGCAGGTCATACATAGCATGCAGGCCTAGCTGGGCTGAGTCTTTTGCCTGTAGCGTGCCCCAGTCAACCTCTTGGGGTATTCATGGCCAGCATTCATGTGGACAGGTTCATGTCCAATAAGAGCTCTGGGCCTCATGAGTGCTCACTGAGGGCACTTCTGTATGAACAGGTCTGTAGCTTCTGATGTGGCATTACCACTCTCAAGTATGCACAGCTCCTAAGTGCTTTTGCTTGCCACATTCTAGGTGGGGCTGTTTTAGCCGCCAGTAGTGGAAACACCTCCCACCCACAAAGAAATTGTAGTTTTGTGTGCATGATGTCAAAAACTGTTGTTTTTTGTGGTTTTTTTTTCTTTCAATACATTTGAAGCATGGTGCCGTGTGGCATGGCTCGAGCAGGCAGGGAGTGTAGAGACGGTGTACTTGTCTCTCTCCCTTCACTCCCTCCAAGGAATCAGCAGACAAGAAGATGTGGCATCACATTTCTCCGTCGTTATTCATGGTAACAGACAGCGCAGTACATGGCTACTGCCTGCTGGCCTCCGTCCTGCTCTGGCTTTAATAGCCTCTGCGCGGACTTCCCCGAGAGCAGAGGGAATTTCTAACTAAAAGCTGGGACCTGTGAACATGCCAGCATGCTGCCACATAATATAAATCTTGACTAATGCACACAGAAGCTTAGAGTTCACAGATAAGCCCATTTCAAAGTCCAAGTGGTAGATCCCTCAGTCAGATGTGGACGGCCAGCAGACCGGTTGTGAAAGTAACATTACTTGTTTTACTTTTCTACCTATTCAACTTGACCATTAACCAGTGAAGGCAAAATTCAGAGGGAAGAGAAATGACTACTTAAGACTCGTGTGTTAGATATGACTCCCGACCTAGCAGGAACTTTCAAATCAAGAGGAATTCCAAGACGTACTAGAGAATGCAATGTGCAAGGACGACTCGTATGCTTGAAAGAAGTCTACCGCAGGAAAGGATATCAGGATTGGACAGTACGCCCGTGTTGGTAAAGACGCATATGTCCAAGGGTAGTGTGTCAAGTGGTTTGGATGAGTCGCAGTATCAAAACAGTGCTTTACCTTCGCCTTTCGTCGAAGACAGAGTTCAGGAGACCTGCAGTAATGTTATTTCGCAGAAAGGGCTTTGATTTTTAAAAATCCAGAACCGTAAAAGCCACCAGGGCTACAAAGGCCACAAAAAAGAAGATAAGATAGCGGAATCTAGCACAAGAAGAAACTATAAGAAAACATTAATGCTGCACACAAACGACAAGAAGTGCACGTTAAGAGTACATGTACAGTCCGAGTAGAGAGATCTCTATTGTTACCTGTTCGAAGTTTATTGCAGATGGATACATGGTTCGATTCGGCGCTTCCTGTGCTAAGTCTTCAGCTCGCACATGTTTTTTTAGTCTCTAAAATGAATTCAATATCAATAGTAAACATGGATTAAGAAAGCACCTTTTAAGACGATTTTTCCCGTTTGGCACGTCATAGACGTTGAACCAACACTCGCACTGTCACACAGAGGGGAAGGTGCATCATAGATGTTCACCTTATACGTGTACATTCATACTCATTCACGCACACACAGGGTTACAACACACAGTAACGACACAGGGTAACAGCCGTTAGGGAATCCCCCTGTGGGTTCGGGGTAAGAATTGGCCCACCTCGTCTCCCTACGCGATTCGTAAGAGGCGAATAACTAGGGACACCGTGACTTGATTTGCGTTTATTCTAAACTGTTCTAGTGATTTTCGTGCTTACTGGCCTTACATAGCCTACAAGGCTGATAGGCCGTAAAACACCATCCATCCATCCGATAGGGAATCGCAAGAAAGTATCAGGATAATCATTCAGTTTTCTCCCGACCCAGCGATTGAACCAAGGCACTGCGCCTCGCACATGGTCAAACGCCAAAGCTTGCTTCCCTAAATCCCCCCGTGTAAAGACAAGTTTTCAATAAGCGAGTAGAGGTTGGGAAGAGGACTTTGCACTCGTTCAGGAGGGGGGACTACTGGATATGGACAGGCGAATTAAGCCAGCAAGCTTTGGCGTTTGATTAGGCCTATGTGCGAGGCGCAGTGCCATGGTTCAGTCCCTGGGTGGTGAGAAAACTGGATTATTAATTTTTATGGATTTAATATTCGAGGGGACCCATAGGGACAACCGTCAGAACGTTCCTCCAACACGTGTATCTGATTTTAGCATGCATGAAAAGGTGTTCCTAGAATATGTCAAGCTTCGCTCTCTTCATGGGGGATAAAGTTTTTTATTTTCGCCCACGGTTATTATCATACAGTTCATCTGAGACAGTGACTCAGTCAATTTAGTGGAAATGAGGGCATATGTCAACATCCGCATAAAACATCCTGAAACACACGTTGAAAGCTGACCCTTGTTGTCCATTTCTGGAGAAAATTTGCTTTGCTTGCAGCGTAAGTGTAGACAAAAAGACCAGGGCCCCGTGGCATAGACGCTAGGATCCTGCGAGCCATAGGCCGATGTCAACATGTGTCAAGAATCGCACACCTCCTTCATCAGCTGGAATGCTGCGGTATTTGTGTTTTCGGGACCTGCTCCAGTAGTAAACGCACAGCCAGCCCAAAGCAGCATGTTGACACATGTTGACACCGGCCTATTTCTCGCAGGATCTTGGCTCTCTTCGTGGCTAAGCAACGCGCCCCTGCCCTGTGTTGCATAGACGCGAGCAAAGCAAGGACTTGCGAAGAATAGGCATGTGGGATAGCCTTTACATCTGCAAATCAAGTGCCGACTCATGGTGACACCGGCCTATTCCTTGCAAGATTCTTACTTTCCTCACGTCTATGCAACGCACGTGTGGCCTTAATTAGCCTACTAGTCCTACAATCATTGGTCACAGCAGATCAAAACCCAGCGTCAAACGGGGCAGCCCCGTGCAAAGGACTGCTGAGTGTGAACACCCCGGATTACACAGATGTCTTTAACACTGTCAAATCAAGGACTTATGGGAAAGTGTGCAAATGTCGTCCTCCGAGGTAACTGCCGCTGAAAGCCATCAATAATTACTGTATACGTGTGTACTTGATGCACCTGTTGCACTCTTCTCTTGTTGTACGGGGGTTCTCCTAGCTTGCTCTGGGAAGTCGAAGTTTAAAACGCTGGTGGTCGTTTTCGATAAACTTTATTCACGCACTGGTTGACACACAGCGGTGAAAATTAGTAAACAATACCGTTGTACTCGTAGCAGCTTCACTCCTCGCGCAGTACCGCAGAGGACTCACTCTTTACAAGGAGGACTAGTTAAGCTCTCGCCTTAACTCTGTCGCATCTGCTGCTCGTGTCTTCGTGTCTCTCCCTCTCGCTTTGTCGCTCCTTATATACATAACCCCAGGTTCCAGATCTTTCGTGAATGAAGCGGCACAATCTCTAAAAGTTGGAGCTGGAAATCGACTGACGTCACGTGACACAACAAGACAATGTTAGCCTGACTCGGTCGCGGGTCAGGGCAATGACCTGACCGATATACAAAATCAACATTCCTCTTATGGAATGGAAGGTATCAAAGAGACTATAAGAACTTTGCGATAGCAATAGAAAACAGACCGAGGCTGAGGGAGGAGAGCACCAGGAGGAAGAGTGAGGGTGACGAGGGAGAGGAGAGGTAATTACAGAGACTTCTGGGCCGCAAATATTAGTTCAGCTCTTATATAGAGTTGAAGGAGACCCCGGGTAGAGCTCCCTTTCTCACAGCTCTCCTGGAACAACACCCTGCGTCTCAATTGGAGGCTGTGAGTGGTCGTCCCTGTCGGACGTGCAAACACCTTGGGCATGTATGCTGGGGGATTTGTAAACAAGTCTTTCACATGAAACACGATGTCACTTTACCATTCTTATTCCACCCACCGTCACCCCCTCTCACCCTTTTGGGGGGTCTCTTCACCCCCGATCCCCACCCCCCCATTCTTTGCTCTCATCCTCCTTCCAAGATACCCGTGCACCTCTTTGAGAACTTTCTTATGGGTCCCTCACCCTCAAACACAGAAAGCACTACACACACTCTGAGCCCTCTTCTCTTATACCACCCCTATCACCCAACCCCTACCCCCTACCCCCCTACCCCCACTACCCCCATCCTTTATTCAACCCCGCATCCTCCACTTCTCTGATCTCTCCCTCATTCCCCCCACTCCCATCTCCTGCTGACCCCCTTTCTCCCCCTGTCCCACATTTTACCCCCCACCTTTCGGAGTCCCCCTTCCCCAAGAGTGTGGCCTTGAAGCAAGGGTGAAGGCACAGTTTGTTTAGGTAGGACTGCTCGTGAAAGTGGCTGTTTGCACGGATGCTCAGTGGAAACGAAAGGAAAGAATGATTTCATGCTGGGGGAAAATAGTCGAGAAGAACACAAACTTTGAAGAAGACCCTGTCACAAAGACGGTATCATACTCGTGTGTGTGTGTGTGTGTGTGTGTGTGTGTGTGTGTGTGTGTGTGTGTGTGTGTGTGTGGTTGTGTGTTCTTGACAGTCAGGAAGGTTTGGGTAATTAACATATTAGTATATAATGGCACTGGATAGGAATCACAGCGGTAGAAAAGGGTTGGGAGGCCAAAGCAGCCGGAGGAGATCAGTAGACAGTGAGGCAAGGGTGCTCAGGGTAAGGAGAGCTGCGCAGAACCGGTGTGATATCGCCGATGGTAATTTCATCGCGCATGGTTCTGCGCATGCCCCGAAACTGGAAGTGACGTATTTTGTACGTTCGGCGATGCCTATAAGCATCGCGCATCGTTATGCATCGCGCCTGGTAAACGCTCGATCAGCCAATCACGAGCCTCGAAAATAGACGCCGCCACGTGACCCAGCTTTTGCCTCCAGCTCGCACTCAGCTGCGCAAATTCTGTGTTCCGCGTGATTCGGGTGTAATACTGCCAATAAACGTCGTTTAGCTTAAGATTACACCCGAATCACGCGCACCGTTAAGGTGCATGGAGTACAGTACCGCCGAGCAAGACGTTTGTCACAAAACGCAGATACATTAATGCGGCCGGATCTTAGCATAACTCCGCATGCAGGGCGTGCGAAGTCAGTCAGGCGGAGTGGCGGAGTCTCGCGGCACATCACCTTTGAACGAGGCGCGATACACGCCTCACTTTAGGTTTTAACGCATGCGCAGAACCAAAGAGGATGATTTACCAACGGCGATGTCACACCTGGTCTGTGAGTGAATGAGTGAATGAGTGAATGAGTGAGTGAGTGAGTGAGGTAGTGAGTGAGTGAGTGAGTGAGTGAGTGAGTGAGTGAGTGAGTGAGTGAGTGAGTGAGTGAGTGAGTGAGTGAGTGAGTGAGTGAGTGAGTGAGTGAGTGAGTGAGTGAGTGAGTGAGTGAGTGAGCGAGCGAGTGTGAGGTGAGGTGAGGTGAGGTGAGGTGAGGTGAGGTGAGGTGAGGTGAGGTGAGGTGAGGTGGGGTGGGGTGGGGTGGGGTGGGGTGGGGTGGGGCGGGGCGGGGCGAGGTGGGGCGGGGCGGGGCGGGGTGGGGTGGGGTGGGGTGGGGTGTTGTGGGGTGAGTGGATGGGTGGGTGAGAAAATGAGTGGGTGAGAGAGTGAGTGGGTGAGAGAGTGAGTGGGTGAGAGAGTAAGTGGGTGAGTGTGTTGAGTGATCAGAGTGAGTGGAGTGAGTGGAGTGAGTAGTGGAGTGAGCGGAGTGAGTGGAGTGAACGAGTGACTAAACAGTTAAATAGGTTAAAATTTGACAAATGGCATTTGGGATAAGACTTTTGTGCCGTCTCATTCAATGCTTTGTATTTGAGATTGTGCCATACTTATAGTCACTTTATAATCACGGGATTATGGCATTCTGATAAAATAACATCATTGTCAGATATATTCATAAAAACAGCTGTAATTAGCAATCGCACGTTGCAAATCTTATTATGACGTATTGGTGGTGGCAACAGCACAACAACACCACTAGGGACATACTTCATCTGTTGCTAGGTGGTGGTTGAAGTGATTGGAGGAGCAGGGGGAGGAAAGGGGGGGGGGGGGGGTGAGAAAGAAGTTTGTGAAATGGGTGGGGGGAGCGGAGATGTGACGGAGAGGAGTTAATTTTACTTTGGATATTTTCAATGACCGGAGACGCGTCGTCGTCACTTCCAGAGTTATTTGTAGAAGCCACGTGCTTTCAGCCATGTTGGTAGGAGGCGAGCGCTGTCTGCTAAGCTGTGCTACAGGAGACGTGCAACCATATCATCTTCTTGCTGCGTGAAAAATTGTTTTAATAACCAACAAAAAAACAAATTAAGAGGAGTCAAACGCTCCTACTACTTTATACCATCTGAGAAAACCAAACAAGGTCCGATTGTGCAAAGGGTGACCGAAGCTAGAGGAAGAGGATGGAAAAAGAAGATTTACAGAATAGACATGACCTTTCGAGACAAACACCCGGCGAGAATCAGCAGACATCTCCCACGAATCCTGCTACGAAGAATCGATAGACTTCCAAAGACCTCTAATTCTTTAACTCTTCCAACGTGTGCGCCGATGTTCCGAGTACAACAATTAAATATGTCCATGGCACTCGTTGGCGGAGTGTTCCTCCGGATCAAGTTGGTCTTTCGTCAGCTGGGATGGATGGATGGATGGATGGATGGATGGATGGATGGATGGATGGATGGATGGATGGATGGATGGATGGATGGATGGATGGATGCATGGATGCATGGATGGGTGGATGCATGGATGGATGGAGCCTTTATAGACTACGTAAGGCCACCGAGCACAAAACCCAGTAGAATAGTTCCGAGTCAGCGCAAATCAAGTCACGATGTACCTAGTTAATCGCCTCTTACGAATCGCGAAGGGAGACGCGGTGGGTCAATTCTTACCCCCCTAATTCACAGGGAGCGTCAGCTGGTTTGGATCGAGCCCGCCGATCACCTCAATTTTGTTGAGGTAAAATCGACAGGCATCGGGCTTGCGAAAGTCAACGTAACGCGTTTTCTTCCTCCCGGACATTACTTTAGAAAGAAAAATGTATTGACTAACTCTAATTATTTTAGATGTTGGTTTCTTGGCATAGCCAGCCTACCATGTCAGAGCAGATGAAACAAATGAGAAAAAAGCGAAACGATCACTCATGCACTGAGTTTTGATGCGTGACCGGGACACTCCCCACAGTATGTTTTGTTTGCTTTGTAAGGTTTGAGCACTAGCTGTAAGTGTAAAAATGGTCAGTTATTAATATAATCGGGGATTTTAGTTGTCATGAAACTTTGTTTTGTGCTTAATGCCATTTTCTTGTCATAAAAACCGCTGGCGCTGAACCTCCAGGTTTTGGCATTTAATAAAAGAAGAAGATCGGGTTCGAACCCGCAACCTCTCGAGAAAAGAGAGGGGAAAAACACACACACACAAAAACACAAAAAACCAGGTCGGGTTCGAACTCACAACCTCTCAAAAAAAGAGAGAGAAAAAAGTTTCAGCGCAGAATCGAACCTCGTCACGCATGACCAAGAGTCCAACGCTCTACCAAATGTGCCAGTGGAGAACTGGTATGACCCAGCACAAAATATCGTACAATCCTGGCGTGGTTTATGCCCGGCAACTGGTTTTTGTCGACAGACCACGAACTGTTTGGTATTTCATACGGATGTAACCCATCAACGTCAATAATCTTCTTGTAGTACCGCTTTTATGCGTCTGCTGGTAGACGTTCAACATACGAAGAAGCCATTGTTTTGCTGAAAGTAGGAAAAGATAACTCTGTTTGACTCAATCTCGATTAGGCCACGCATTTCGCCATTCCATCAAATGACATTTTAGGGGGGGGGGTTCGAGTTTACGACCTAAATAAATCACTTTTTTTTCAAACCTCGATTCTGATCATTGGATACATTCAATCGGACCTAACTTCCAGTAAGTGTGCAAAATGTCAAGGAAATCCGTCCAGTAGTTTTTGAGAAATCAGCCGTTAAGTCGGGACAAACAGACAGACATACAGATAAAATTACGTCACGTTATTGAACACGTCACACATTTTGCATTTCACTATTCCGTCAATTGACATTTTAGGGGGGGGTTTTCGAGTTTACGACCTTAAAAAACCACTTTTTTTTCAAACCTCAATTCTGAAAGTTTGGTACATTCAATCGGACCTAACTTCCAGTAAGTGTGCAAAATGTCAAGGAAATCCATCCAGTAGTTTTTGAGAAATCAGCTGTTAAGTCGAGACAGACAGGCAGACTGACAGACACACAGACAGACAGATAAAGTCTGTAGGACCTCCAGTAAACCTGGAGGGATAAAGTCTGTAGGACCTCCAGTAAACCTGGAGGGATAAAGTCTGTAGGACCTCCAGTAAACCTGGAGAGATAAAGTCTGTAGGACCTCCAGTAAACCTGGAGGGATAATCTTACACGTTACATTACGCGGAATGCGGGCAAGTTGATCATGCACTCATCGACTTGATGATCGTGAATTTTATGTCCTCCCTTGACCAGGGAAACGAAATAGTCAATTCAAGCCAGAACTAAACAGTTATCTGCTGCCACTCATTCGAGCTTTACATGAAACTTTATATCACAGTAGCTCGATCGTCTGCTGGCGTAGTGGCTACGGTTCGATAGTGTTCGTCTGCTAGGTACGTCCGGTGTGGTTTGTTTATTTATTTTCTGTGGGTTTTGTGCAGAAAGTATACGTTACAATAGTCTAGTATGACTATTTTCGATTAGTTTTAAAAAAAAATAATTAAATATTTTACATGCTAGCGATTATCACTCCTCAACACAGACCCGCAACATACCCCAACATATAACACTGGAAGTTATGTAACCTACCATCATGGCTGTGCTGCTAATTACCATATGACCCCTGATGAACTCTTCTCCGGCCTATTATAAGAGAACGATCGTACTAGGTGACTGAGCCACTAGCCGTGGAGAGGATTGTTTAAAATACGTCGTGTTCGTTCAAGACTTACCACATCATCCACTAAACAGAATGCTGGCACGCCAGAGGATCAACTCTGGGCAGCTGAGTCAAATTCCCTCTTCAGTCTTTTTGGA
>JAWQFJ010002358.1:75485-80449 GCA_034096865.1 Theodoxus fluviatilis
GCGGCAGCAACAGCTATGGGAGGACAGCTTGGCGTGCACATTCGGTGCACTCGCTGTGCAATGATCTTCACGTGTTTCTCGATCATATTGACAATGCGTGAGTTGTCACCAAGGCCTAAAGGTGGTATGGCACTTGACACCATTTGCACCCAACATGGCAAGCCCAAAAACGTGCATCACCCATTGCATCAGCATAGTCAGCGACAGACATGATGTGCAGCTTCGTACCGTCTCTTGGGGCAACAAGATAGCAAATGACCCTTGCTTTGACATCTGGGTTGCGTTCACTGCGGATTCGGTTGCACCTTCTCCTCCATCCCTCCAGCTACCTGTTTTGCTGCGTATTTCTCAGCCACCCGGCTATGCTGAGGGAAAATAGGTAGGTAAACTCGGCAGAAGCCGGATGGGTCTCCTGGAAGCCGAGGTCAAGGTCGACGCGCCTGACTCCGATGTCGGACGCTCGTGAAACTATGGGCGCATGGCCACAAGACTTCCTGTTCGACAGACCAATGGCTGACGAGCAAACTACGACCCGCCCACGAGTTGTGTCTGTACCTGCGTTCTATCTCCACCTGTTGACGCCAGCACATCCAGCCGCTTTTTCTAACTTACCCTTCTCACCTCTCTGGCGTGGTTCAAGGAGATAGCGCAATCGGTAGTACCGGAGCCAGCCCACTACTCATGGTCGGGGTTACGTTCCTATGAAGCTGTGGAAACTTTCAAGTCAAAAACAGGAGCATACCTGATGTTAGGACGAGTAACGTCAGTGACTCATAGTCTGGCACTTCTATCTCACCTGCAGGGATGGTTCTAATGATGACCTTTTTTTAAATCTTGGCAACCTGTTTGGTAGGTAAACGCGCCAGTTGAGATGGCCAGTAAATGTATACTTCAGGGAAACTTTGAATCAAATCCGTTTGGGTCAAACCCCGCCCATGTTTTCACCTTCGCCGTAAAAAAACCTCGGTATCTTTCTTTTCTGTTTTGAATTCTACCATTAATCGCATATTTCATTATGTCTTTCTTTTAGAATAGAATTGTACTACCGCAATCCATGCTGATGAAATTCCAGAGTAAGAAAAAACGGTTTTTAGAAGCTACTCCAGCCACTAACTGGTAACTTATCAGAGCAAACATCATGACGACGCACTGCACAGATTATCGTGTCAGTCATGTCAGTATGAACCCGTATTAATCCATCCATTGGAAACATATGTAGCAGTGGGGGCAAAGAAAAAAATATCGGCTGCACGCCATGCACGTACGTGTGCACTAGTAGGGGAAGAACGAAACTCCCAAATGGAACACTCCGCCTCACACGTGGACTATTGCACTGCACACGCGTATTTTCAAACACCCAGGCAACTTCTCCGCTTCAAAGTTTATGGAGTTTATTCAAGAGCTTTGAACTCTGTAGAAGTGTCACCGTAGTTGCTTATGCGTTCATGATTTAGGTACGACTGCAAAGCATGAACGAAAATCATATCTCTCGGTTTATGAGGGCAGAGTATATATACCTTTCAGTATTTCGAGCTCTTATTGGATATTGTTACATACATAAATCATTCATCTCATCGAGGTTATAAGTGTGCATACGACCCTAGTGAACTGTCTGAACTCGTGCCCAACACGCTGGCACGCACAACATATTTATCTGAACTCAGACACAGAATGGCGCGATACTTTCGTTTCGGTTGTTTGACATGAACTTTTTGGCGAAGGTCCAGAAGATTAGTAACTTCCTCTTTGATAAACTCTCCTCTCGTTGCAGGTGGGTTTGCACAAACAGTTCCAGAAGCTTATCGGCGATGCTGACAAAAAGGTTTATGTCTGATAGCACTCCATGGCACGTGATATTGACGCATACTTCTGCAACCGAAGGTGCGATATACAATAAATGTCACGGAGCTACCCGTCCCGACTTGCATCAGCAACATAGCAGCGTGAACTCAGGCCAACAACAACAGGGAAATAACACAAAAGCTGCCATTGAATCTGATCATCTGGTGACTGGTCGTAGTCGATCAGAGAATGTCGTCCAAAGTGTGAAGAGTCACTGAAAATAGCAAGTGCAGGGGGAAACATAACCAGGAGATAGGGAGTAGAGCTACCACGTGGTGTAGTCTGAAGAAAGAAATGGCACCCTGGAATCAAAGATTGCATAGGAAAGTTCTGTCAAATGCTGGAAAATTCGTCATGCATGACTGTAACTGATGAGGCAACACGAGAGAGAGCGAGAGAGAGAGAGAGAGAGAGAGAGAGAGACAGACAGACAGACAGACAGACAGACAGACAGACGAACACACAGACGGACACACAGACGGACACACAGACAGACACACAGACACACACACACACAGACACACACACACACACACACACACACACACACACACACACACACACACACAGAGTATCATACCAGACATACTTCGTGATTTCTGCAAACACAAAACTGTGCCCGATCACCTGTTATGTAAGATCCAGTGCACTGTTGCCACAATCAGTTTCAAGGTTACTGCCATCGCACAATTCTTGGGTCAGACTTGTGACTGACTTCCTTGCAAAGCCTACACGTAGGCAAGGAAGATTCAAGAATGTAAGTATGATTTGCATGTTGTTTTTTTGCTCTCTCAGCAGTGAGCGAAAGAAAATGCCTTCATCAAAATACAAAGAAATGAAAAACTTCTCGCTTGTCCTCATGCTCTAGATTTCTCAAGTGTGTGCAGGCTAGTCTTGTGACGTGGTCCTGGATTTCGTAAAGGCCGAGAAAGAGATCCCAATGCACGCTAAGAAAATAACGAGTACAAATTTACACAAGTTCTTGTAAAGAAGCTTTCTCGACTCATCCTCCTTGCCCTCATCCAACCCCCCACCCCCACCCCCCTCCTCCACTCCAGCCGCACCCCCCACCCTCACTCCACAGCCGTGCAGTGGTTTCGCAGTTGGGAAGTGCAATCGTAGAGTTGCAGCTTCGGTCATCACCTCCCTTAATCCAGGAATAGGTCGTAAAAGCAGACATCTGAAAGAGCAGGTAGACTCTGAATGGAAAGTATCGCATCATGTAGCAGAAACCAGAATCGAATTCAAACGCTTACCTGGAGAACGGAGATGGCAATGGTAAGGTCATGAATTTGTTCCGTTATCAAGTTCTGGTCGAGAACTCTTCAACGGACCAATTACTGAATGACCGGAGAGCAAAAGGACTTCAAAAGGTAAAGATGTCGTTCATATTGCGACTTTTTGCCTATAAATAGATGCCCAGACCGCATAGTTTTACCCCCTGGTCATTGGGCTGCCTTTATTATCACCCACCACCAAATGAACTCCCTGAGAAGCATACAACGAGGCTGGAAAGCAATTCCAGATCAAGATATGGGTCGCAACATAACACAAACAACGTTGACTACTGTAACATTTTGATAACTGGTAAAATCATGGAGACAACTACTTTGTTATCAGTTGCAGTCTGCTTGACACTCGTTCAGCAGTCTTCGTAGCTTCGAGTGCTGCACAAGGTTATGTTCTGGCTCAAGCAAGATAATGGAGTGCTTGTAGACAAAATAAATTCCTAAACTTGCAAGGGAACCTTCCGTCTTCTATCGCGCAATTAAAAAATAGGGCCTTGAAACTCAAAGTCTCTCCAATCTGCACTCCCGTGTTATCATCTCTCACAGGGATTTATGACACTATCGATTCTGCAAGTCACACTGACCCATCTAGGTGTGCTGAATGTTTATTGCGTCACACTGACAAGCTGTAAAAATAATTGTTCTATTATTCTTCGAGAAGAAAGTTATAAAAAGAAATGCAGGGTTTGTTCTACAAACACACACACGCGCGCGCGCGCACATGCACACGCACACACGCACACAGGCACACGCACACACAAACACACACACACACACACACGCGCACACGCACACAAACACACACACACACACACACACGCACACGCACACGCACACACACACACACACACACACGCACACACACACACGTACACACACACGCACACGCACACACACACACACACACACACACGCACACAATCACGCACACACACACACACACACACACGCACACATACATGCACACACACACGCACACGCACACACACA
The DNA here is from genome assembly GCA_034096865.1 of Theodoxus fluviatilis. Lineage (NCBI taxonomy): Eukaryota > Metazoa > Mollusca > Gastropoda > Cycloneritida > Neritidae > Theodoxus > Theodoxus fluviatilis. The sequence goes on from JAWQFJ010002358.1 coordinate 79,607, forward strand.
CACACGCACACACACACGCACACGCACACACATACGCACACACACACGCGCACACACACACGCACACACACACGCACACACGCACACACACGCACACGCACAGGCACACGCACATGCACACGTACTCGCACACGCACTCGCACACACACGGAATCTACCTTTTGTTGATCATTACATTAATGACAGCTTTTTGTCTTTTCTCGATTGAGAGGCATTCATTCGACGATAAAGCAGAGACAGACACAGATAGATTGATTGGTTGATTGATTCTTTACTTATCAAGGATGAAATTTTAGGCATTTATGCCTATCTTACAAATTGTCCTTGCTCATAAAGAAATGAAAACATGGATAATTAAGACACAAAATACACAGTAGCTAATCTATGTACAACAATTGGTAAGGTATATGAAGAATATGATCAACAATGACAAATATTTTTGTAGATGCCTTTGACAACTGTCAGCTCAGTGAGTCTTGAAGCTCAAGCGATACGTGTCATATGTACAGGCGAGAGAGAGAGAGAGAGAGAGAGAGAGAGAGTGTGTGTGTGTGTGTGCGCGCTCGCGCGCGATTGCGTATGTGGGTTACGCGCGCGTGTATTTGCGGATGTATATATATATATATATATATATATATATATTGTTGTTGTTGGCAACCGTCAGTCTCGTGAGACCATGGAGTGTGCGCCAGGTTTGGTCAGTCCGGGATTGAGCGGCAGCGTACTCTGTGGCTGTAGAGCCCGATCCTTGAGCCGCATGCTCTGTTGCACTTGTCGCAAGTGAAGTCTTGGCGTGGCTCTGTAGATGCCGACGCTATCTCTGTCGTCTGTGTTCTCTCCTCT
>JAWQFJ010002359.1:0-22500 GCA_034096865.1 Theodoxus fluviatilis
AAGTGAGGAGGATGGGGGACACGAGGATTGGTTAGTTGAGGATGAGGAGTGAAGATGAACATAATAATAATACGTAAGACTTCGACACAAACACTAAGTTTCATTGATGGTAGGAAGTCTCGTTTTAGACGTAGAATGGAAGAGAAACGACGGGGAGGGGAAAATTATGAGCCAGAAGCTAGAGGGTTTTCACCCCCCCTTTGCTTTCATGGCGCGCGAGGAGGGGGATAAATTATAGAGGGAACAGGGGAATATGGTGTAGCTAAAGAAATTTGGAGGTAGGAATAAGAGAATAGGTTGCAAGCGGAAGGATAATGAATAGGGTAAAATAAATGAATAAGGGTGGAATAAATGGGCTAGTGAGCTGTTTGAAATAACAAAAGTTGAATATAGTGGTTGTGAGTCTTAAGATTTTTTTTGTAAAGTGAACTTTCTTTTAGAGGCTTGGCATAGTCGTTTTTGTGTTTTTAGTTGTTTTGACTATCTGAGTTTGGTTGACAGTGTATTTGTGTTTTTAATTTTTACGTTTTGTGCATGTTAGCTCCATGCTTAGCCAGAGAAGCACCTCTACTACACTACTTTTTTTGTCTGCCCATCTTTGTCCTAGTTTGGCACTGAGTAGGCTTGTGCTGCGGCGAGGTCCCGCTAGATGTGTATTTCAACACCCTCTTGTAGTTTTCCCGTCTCTGTGTAGTCCTTGTAGAAGTTTTCCGGATGACCTACCTGACGTAAGCGTCCCTGAGTCTTGAGGATCCGCGCGGGAATTGGATGGTGTTGGGCCCCCCCCTGATTGTGGCGAGGGTTAGGTTCCAAAAACCTTTTTTGTGTCGCTTCTTCGTTCCCAAAAGCCACAGACCCTCGGGGTCCTTCATCTGTCTCAGAGGTTCTTTATCTTGTAAGTGTCATCGTAAAGGGATAAAAGGGATCACTAGTCAAGCAACCTGCATAATAGACTCAAGTCCATAGGATTTGCTAAGTGCACAGTTGCAGAGTGTTTCGTAGGTCAAAGTGTTCATTCTTTCATCAATTCCTCCCTTTACTGTCCGATTGTTAAGTCACTGCTGGCTATAGTTACGTGGGGGTTTTAGTGTAGTTTGGTCACAGAATATTTTTAGCTTGCGTATCTGTATGTTTTTTTTTTTTTGGTTTTTTTTTTTTTTTTTTGTTCCCCACCTCTCCCGCATATATTTGTACATATTATGTATTGAACGTCGTTATTTTTTTCTAATTTTGTTTTTGTATATGACTCCATGTCTGAGTGTGTTGGTTTGGATGTAATAGTACTTTTTACTCGCTTGTCAAGTGATTATGTTCCAATATGTCGTGTACGCACTATCCTTTTTTCTTGTTAGTATGTGTAGCTAGCTTACCTTTTAGAGTAAATAAAAATTATGTTGTCATTCTAACCTATCTTGAGCTTCTTGCCTACAGTGGGAAAATAATAAAAAAAAAAAAATAAACTCATTTACCAGACAAGTTATAAAGTTATTCCCTTTTATTTAGTCACCTGCTTATCCTAGCAAGATTCGATTATATATATTCTGTGTATTACTTAGATAACAAATGCAGTTCCTCGCATACTTTATTAGTTAATGACAAAGACTTCTTTTCATGCAAGGTGTAAACTAATGACACCATGCGTCGGTTAACTACTAGAAAACCCCCCACGCATGCCGTAAAAAATACTAAATCATGGCGTAACTACTGACACTATTTATGAGTTGGCTACTAGACGACTCGAATGCGACTACTGTACACAATGGCGGGTACTCACTGACACACCATGCAGTATGTTAAATACTGGACACACGGTTATGCGTAACTACTTGGACACCATTTATGCAGCTATTCTGTTCGACAATCAGTATACTGACACCTTCTTATGGTGTCCGATACTGGATACCATGCGTAACCACTGACACCATGCGTAACTACTGACACCATGCGTAACTACTGACACCATGCGTAACTACTGACACCATGCGTAACTACTGACACCATGCGTAACTACTGACACCATGCGTAACTACTGACACCATGCGTAACTACTGACACCATGCGTGGCTACTGACACCATGCGTAACTACTGACACCATGCGTAACTACTGACACCATGCGTAACTACTGACACCATGTGTGGCTACTGACACCATGTGTGGCTACTGACACCCTGCGTAACTACTGACACCATGCGTAACTACTGACACCATGTGTGGCTACTGACACCCTGCGTAACTACTGACACCATGCGTAACTACTGACACCATGCGTAACTACTGACACCATGCGTAACTACTGACACCATGCGTAACTACTGACACCATGCGTAACTACTGACACCATGCGTAACTACTGACACCATGAGTGGCTACTGACACCATGCGTAACTACTGACACCATGCGTAACTACTGACACCATGTGTGGCTACTGACACCCTGCGTAACTACTGACACCATGCGTAACTACTGACACCATGCGTAACTACTGACACCATGCGTAACTACTGACACCATGAGTGGCTACTGACACCATGCGTAACTACTGACACCATGCGTAACTACTGACACCATGCGTAACTACTGACACCATGCGTAACTACTGACACCATGCGTAACTACTGACACCATGCGTAACTACTGACACCATGCGTAACTACTGACACCATGCGTAACTACTGACACCATGCGTAACTACTGACACCATGCGTAACTACTGACACCCTGCGTAACTACTGACACCATGCGTAACTACTGACACCATGCGTAACTACTGACACCATGCGTGGCTACTCCAGGGACACCAACCACTCACCGCCTGAGGCGACAGCTCGTCCAGATCGTCCAGGTCCAGAGCCTGCAAGACGGCTCCAAAGCGCGTCAGGTCCTGTGACGTCATCTGGGGCAGAGGCTTGCGGTTCTTGAGCTTGCGTGCAATGCTGGCGTCCAGCCCCGGGTCGCGTCTTGGGGAGCGCAGCACCTTCTTGAAAGCATTGGCGCTGGAGCAGTGAAAATTACCAGTCAGACTCCTAACTCCCTTGCTTATCTCCTTTCCGGAGATGCTGCTTTTCCCATCTCCTCCTGCTCCTCTTAATCCTGTTCATTCCATGACCTCTGTCCCTCTTCCTCTTTTTAAGATTTGTGTTTTATCGTTAAAATGTCTGATCATTTATTTACAAAATGAAAATGTATCTCTTAAGTCGCAGTCATCGATGAAAGTTTACTGACCTCCACTAATGCTTTCTACTAAAGTCAGCTTAATGGTGACAAGCGATAGACTGGTGTCAAAGAGTCTTTCTGAGAAGGACATAACGTATACGATGTACTCTGTAAAACTGTCTTATGTTATTACTACGATAAGGGAGACACTGAGATGGAGACACTAGCAGGAGCTCATGTCAGGCAGGCAGACCGGAAGCCTCACTTGCGCTCAAAGACGTCGTCGTCCAACTCGTCGATGTCATCGTCGTCCAGACGGTGCGGTGCCAAGGTCAAGGCCTGGTCAAGGTCGTCGTCGGTCCAGGACGAGGTTGGCTTGCGTCGCAACGATTCCATGACAACCTGCTGCTTGGCGCTGTCCAGCTGCTGCGGCATGACCAAAGAAATAGAGTAGAGGAGGCAAATGTTTTCGCCATGCCATTCTCCCGACGCCCATCTCCCTGTTTTGACTCCCTCTTTTAACTCCCTCTTTTAACTCCCTCTTTTAACTCCCTCTTTTAACTTCCTCTTTTAACTCCCTCTTTTAACTCTCTCTTTTAACTCCCTGTTTTAAACTCCTACTGTGGGATGGGAGTAGGAATTGATCCACCACATCTTCCTACGCGATTAGTATTTATGAGGCAAATCGTGGGTTGACTTGGTCTTATTCTTACCAGCTCTAATGATTTTTCGTGATCAACTGCATGAAATAGCCCACAAGAGCAGACATGCCATATAGCTTTATCCATCCATGCATGCATCTCTTTTAAACCGCAGTTTTCACACCAGGTACCTGTCTTTTCATCCCCCATCCCCTGTCCTTGCCTCGTCCCTTTTTTATTTCCATCACAGACACACACACACACACACACACACACACACACATACATACACACACACACACTCTCACACACATATACACACACACATACACACATACATACATACACAAACACACACACAAACCACACACATATACACACACACACACTCACACACACATATACACACACATACACACACACATACATACACACACACACACAGATACATACACAAACGCACACACAAACACACACACACATACACACACATACATACACAAACACACACACACAAACACACACACACACACACACACACACACATACATACAAAAACACACACACACATTTTTGTTTTTCCAGCTTCATTCGCCCCCCCCCCCCCCCCCCCAATTCTACCGTTCAGTTGTCAAACTGTTTCTTTCACCTCCTCTTTCATTCCCTGTCCATTCATTGTAATAAAAATCAGTCAGTTAACAGAATGATACAGCATGGATTATACTTCAGAAAAGGCTAAAGCATTTAAAAGCAAATGATAGTTGCAACCCAAGGCACAGAAGATGCTGTTCCGTCTTCTGACAGAGAAAAAGCGCTTACTGCATGTTATGCATTGATAATACCTAGTGTTTACTCACAACAACCATGATGTCCAAAGACTTACGTCATCATCATCATCGTCGTCATCGTCGTCCTTGTCATCGTCGTCCTTTCCCTCTTTCATTGACATGCGCAGCACGTGGACGCAGTTGACGCCCGAAGAGAGGAGCTTGCGCAGTCCGTCCGAGGACATGTGTGTCGCTTGCCTGCACATCTGTCCCTGCGTCCCGTTGTCCAGCATGGGGGCCAGGCAGGCCATGGCGTCGTCCTGCAGTTACACGTCATCACGCACTAAGTCTGGCAGTAAACCCTGGCGTGAAGCGATGGGCGTCTAGACCTGAATCTGAATCTGAATCTGGAAGAACTACTAACATTGCGTGGGTGAGTAACAGGAACGGACGGCTACTGTGTGTGGCGTGGGGAGATTTACATAAGTCCCAACGGACTTGACCGTGTGTGTCTTGCTGATCTGGCGTCGTTTTGGGGTTGATGGAGCTTCAACACACAGCCTCAGCAGTTCTTGTTTGACAGACGTGTTTCGTAGCTCCCTGCTTCCCCACGGGAGTGTGTGCATTAAAACTAAATTAACATTAGTCAAAATCGCTTAGATGCATCCTGCAGGATTGCACTTAGGCAAGCCTGCCAATTGCCTCACCATGCACTATTTTTCATCATTGAGTGTGGACAGACCATTCGTTTCAAAACAGCGTGACCTACATAAGTTTTTCGGGCAAAGCTTGTCAGTTCGTGCTGACTGCCCAATGCACTTACCGAGAGATCGTCGAATCGCTTGGGTTTCTTGTCGTCATCGGAATCGTCGTCGTCGTCGTCGTCGTCACTGCCCGGCTGGGGCGGCGGTCTGATTTGACCAGGAGGTTTCCCGGCGAAAGTCATCATCTCGGCCATGAACTTCTGCAGCTTGACCGTGTCTTGAAGGCAGGTGCTGCTTCTGAGTCCTGGGGGAGGACCCACAGCTGCAAGGTCAGCCAGCAACAACAGCACACGTCAACCGTGCAGTGCTCGAACAAAAGCCACGCCCAGTGCCTGAGCAAGTTAGCGAGGGATGGGGATGAGGAAGGGGATTGGAGGGGGGATTGAGGGGATAAAGATGGGGGTGTGTAAAGAAGGTTTCGAGATTAGGATTGGGAAGAGGGGATGTAAGGAGCGTAGGATATTGTGATGGGGTGTAGGGTGAGTGGTATATGGGTGGGTATATATTTGAATGAGGGTTGGAGGGTGGGGGGCAGAAGGGAGGGTAGGAGATTGGGATGGGGAATGGGCAAAAGAGGAAGAGGAGAGGAAGAGGAGGGAGGGCGAGAGAGAGAGAGAGAGAGAGAGAGAGAGAGAGAGAGAGAGGGAGGGGGAGGGAGAGAGAGAGGTGGAATTGAAAGGGGGTGGGGGTGCCAGAAGGTGACGGAAGATGAGAAGAGGAAAAGAAAAGAGGAGGAGGGGATAGAGAGGTGGCTGGGGTAAGTGTTAATTCAAGAACGTAGAGGAGAACTGAAGATATGTCATAATAGGGATGGGCGGTGTTTGGTGGGGAGGGGAGGAACAAAGGAAAAAGGAGAGGCTCGGAGAAGTCGGAAGTAAAGGGAAGTATGTGCATGGGTGCAAATGGGGATGAGAACTGGAAACGTCACGAGACAACGTGGCACTATCTATGCAGTGAACCACACTGAACAACAACTACAACGTGACATGGACAATCTCAGAGTGCACCACGTGACAAGACCCAACCGTGACAGACACGCACGCTGCAGAGTGACCAGCACAACACACACGCTGCAGAGTGACCAGCACAACACACACGCTGCAGAGTGACCAGCACAACACACACCCTGCAGAGTGACCAGCACACCACACACCCTGCAGAGTGACCAGCACAACACACACGCTGCAGAGTGACCAGCACAACACACACGCTGCAGAGTGACCAGCACACCACACACGCTGCAGAGTGACCAGCACAACACACACACTGCAGAGTGACCAGCACACCACACACACAGAAGAGAAGCGCGTGACGTCGACGGAGACTCGAGTTCTCTAACATCAATGTGCATGAAAGTAGACAGGAAGAAACAGTACTACAGCCAATGAGAAGTTTGTGTTTACTCCAATTTCAATGTAAACCCATGTTGCATCGTCTGTGATATTGTAGGAATATATCGTCAAATATTATGTCATCTATGAAAGCTTTCCTTCGTAGATCGTCCTATTCACATCTAACCCCTGTTGAACGCGCCTCTAAGCAAATAACGGGAGGCGTTTCGCGTCAAAATGTTTGCAATTCAAAGTTGCACAAGCGACGACATAAGATTGGAATAGTGCTAAATTGCTAGCTTTCATGTAATGAATGACCCCAAACTGAGCGGATGAGGCGCTTGACCGTTCACTAAACAGCTTTCATGTAATGAATGACCCCAAACTGAGCGGATGAGGCGCTTGACCGTTCACTAAACAGCTTTCATGTAATGAATGACCCCAAACTGAGCGGATGAGGCGCTTGACCGTTCACTAGAGGCGCTTGACCGTTCACTAGAGGCGCTTGACCGCTCACTAGAGGCGCTTGACCGCTCACTAGAGGCGCTTGACCGTTCACTAGAGGCGCTTGACCGTTCACCAAACAGCAGGCAAAATATTTCATCTCGAGCCGGGAGGACACAAAGCAGGTAGAGAGAAAAGAGGAAATGGAGGTAACTGCGAAGAGACTGACCTGTGGCGTCCTGTCCCTGGGAAGTGGCCATTCTATCCAGGAAGCTCTGCACGTCAGGCTGCAGGACGGGGCGGCCCAGGTCAGGCTGACCTTTGGCCAGGGAGCCCAACATGTCCTGTACCACCCGACCCAGCTGCTGCACGGATGGCGGTCCCTGGGTCCCAGATCCCATCAGGCTTCCGAAAGGTCTCCGGCCCAGGTCCCCGTCATCAGAATCCTGCAGACAAAGACAGTAGCGCGTCAGCATCGCTGCCAAACAGGGAAACGCAGACGAGCATACAACACGCATCCAGGCAACAAATGGAGATTTTTTGTCTCCCTGAGCTCCATCGCAAACTCCTTGATACGACCAGCACACGAAAACACTTGCATTTAGCTTTAGAAACATTTCCAGACATGCCCAAAAGAAAATCAAAATAGTCAGTTATTTATATCTATCTTTCGATATTTTTTTTTAAATACAAGCACACCAGTTTCTACACAGACAACAATATATTTTCAAAAAAGAGAAACTTCTACTGCCAACTACAATGGAGTGAACCCATGACATGATAATGAGAGAATGACGATGAGCGTGTTACGCTACAGCGGTCGTACACTAAATCTAGGCAGAGCACCAATACGTTGTGAGAAGACCGACTGCAGCCGCTACGCTAAGACTCCTAGACGGAAAGCGACAGCGCCATGCTGGTTGCGAGCCAGAGAGCGGCCAGTCCAGAGATGGTCCCCATGCAGCCAGGCCAGCAGCCAGCCCAGGCAAGAGAGCCGGTCGTGCAGGACTCCAGGAGCCAGAGCCCCCCACTCACCAACTGCGGCCAGACGTCCGACTCGCTGTGGAAGGAACTCCAGCTGCTCTGGACGGTTGCAGTGGCTTCCTGCATGTTTCCTTGCAACCGATGCCAGCCATCGTCATCCAGCTGTAAACCGTCAGTCAACTGTAAACTGTCAGCTAGCTGTAAACCGTCAGCTAGCTGTACACCTCCATTCAAATGTAAACCTTCACTGTTCAGTAAGCCGCCAGTCTGCGCCATGCCGCCATCTTGTCGTACGCCATCGTCCTTGTTTCGGCCACCACTCTGCAGCAAATTATCCAGTGTCCTCATGCCATCAACTGGCTGAAGAACACTGTCTACCTGTAGATTGCCATTTTGCTGCTGGCTGTTATCCAGTGGGAAATCGTCATGCAGACCTGTAGCGCCACTCTGGAGCACGTCATCAAGTTTCCTTATGCCGTCATTTTGCTGAAGGCCGCCATTTTGCTGTGCCCCGACATTTTGCTTCCAGTCGTCGTTGTCATGCCAAACCCCGCTCATCTGCTGCCAGCTGCCGCTATTTTGCTGCGTCCAATTAGTCGCCATCCACGACGCGTTAACAACCGTGTTGCCCCTCGCCTGCTGCACTCCGTCGCCAGGCTGTCCATTTGGCTGTCCAATGCCTGGCTGTCCATTTGACTGTCCAATGCCTGGCTGTCCATTTGACTGTCCAATGCCTGGCTGTCCATTTGGCTGTCCAATGCCTGGCTGTCCATTTGGCTGTCCATTTGGCTGTCCATTTGGCTGTCCAATGCCTGGCTGACCATTTGGCTGTCCAATGCCTGGCTGTCCAATGACTGGCTGTCCATTTGGCTGTCCAATGTCTGGCTGTCCATTTGGCTGTCCATTTGGCTGTCCAATGCCTGGCTGTCCAATGACTGGCTGTCCATTTGGCTGTTTAATGCCTGGCTGTCCATTTGGCTGTCCAATGCCTGGCTGTCCATTTGGCTGTCCAATGCCTGGCTGTACATTTGGCTGTCCAATGCCTGGCTGCCCATTTGACTGTCCAATGGCTGGCTGTCCAACAGCAGGCTGTTCAATGACAGATTGTTCTTGGACTTCTGTCTGTGGAACGTTTACATCCGGGGTCTGCAAACTGTTCCTTGACTCGCTTTGCCAGGACCACTGGGTCTGGCGAGACGTCCCGTCAGGCTGCCGCACTTCGCCCTTGCTTCGGTGCTGGTGTTCCCAGCTGACCTCTGTCTGCTGAAAGTTTTCATTGGGCGTTCTCCAGCTGCTCTTGCTTTCTGCTTGCCAGCTGATGTGGTTTTGGTTATTGTGACCGTCTGGCTGGTGGAGCCTCCTTTCACTGTGCTGTCGCTGGTGCTGCCACTGAACGAAGGTCTGCTCTGAGGTGTGTGGAGGCGACTGCCAGCTACTCGTGCTCTGCTGCTGCCAGCTGACGCTGACCCCTTGAGACCCCCAAGAGGGCAAAGGTGACTGAGTTGCGCTCAGACCCTGCCAGCTGCCTGCGCTGCGCTGAGAAAACTGTGGCGGCCACTGCCAGCTACCCGCGCTGTGCTGCTGCAAGCTACTGACGCTGTGCTGCTGCCAGTTCGCGCTGCCCCCCACAGTGCCCACAGAGGGCTTGGCCAATGCCGCGGCGCTCAAGTTCTTCTTGCTTACCCCTCCTGGCGTGTTGTCCTCCTCCGAGTCCAGTGGTTTCATCGTGGTCGGGTCTACCTCGTCCGCCGCAACGTGCGTCAGCGTCCCTGTGGAAAGAAAAGCATGGATTAGCATAAACCACAGAAGTCTCATCTTGGAACGAGAGGGGAACAAATGGTAAGCCATAAGCCATGTCACTTGGCTTCTCCTTGTATCATCGGTATGGTTTGCACACTCGAACTTTCACTAATCTTCGTCTCAAGTTTGCAGGTTAAAAAAAACATCAGGTACACATTTTGCAGATGTGTACTTTTTGGAGACACATTTGACATTCTCTGTATTTTGCATGAACACGCTTCGGATTTCGGTTCTTTTCCGACGCGTTCATTGCATTGCCATTACACGCACTGCAAGCCGTGGTTTTATTATACTCGTTTCTTCGTCTCAACGTTTGCCAGACATAGACCTGAAGCTACTGTTAAAGGCGTTCATTGTCACTGTTCACTAAGCAAGGCCTTATTGTAAATATCTCCACATGCCCTTACCGTGAAACGAGTACTTTACTACGCTCGGTGATCTATAGCATTAGTAGACTCGTATGAGTGGTTGTCCATATGGTGATGAAAGTTAAGACACCTAGTACAGATTTCGATCAAACCCTAATCAAACCTTATTGGTAGAACAAGAAAAAAAAAACCTCCAAACAAATACGTCTTTTGCATGATACCAAGATAATATGCGTTCAGTTTATGCAAGTGTTCAACGAAACATGTACAGTGTGTGTGTGTGTATGTGTGTGTATATGTGTGTGTGTGTGCACGCTCGCGCGCGTGTATGTACCCATGTGTATGTGCGTGTGTTTGTATGTGCTGTTATGTGCTGGCTGTCGTCAGTGTGGGGTCGGGATTCGGTGGTTCGTTTTGTGTGATGAGCCAACGCCGCGCGTTGTTGTGTGAGTGACTGATGTGGTGCGTTCGATGGCGGTGTGATATGTAGTGTTAGTCTCTCTCTTTTACATTACTGTGTCTCCGTGCATTTACGAGTTTTGTTTTGTGTGGTTTGTTTCGTTGTTGTGAGGATTCTTGAAGATATAACCACACATTACAACCCACACTGCACTCGAACGTTCTATTCATGACTAGCTATCTGGTTTTCTATCGCATCACTACACTTAACGCGTCGCGACGGTTCGGCACACTCACACTGATCAGCGAGCATATATCCGCTCGACCATACAAACACACGGCACGATTATTGGCACCAGGTACATGGTTATTCTTATTTAATACACGCGCGCACTTTCTCCATGTATAGGATTGCTGTTGCTTTCTGGTCGCGTCTAACTAATCCACACACACACACATATACACACACATACACACACACACACACTGTACATGTTTCGTTGAACACTTGCATAAACTGAACGCATATTATCTTGGTATCATGCAAAAGACGTATTTGTTTGGAGGTGTTTTGTTTTCTTGTTCTACCAATAAGGTTTGATTAGGGTTTGATCGAAATCTGTACTAGGTGTCTTAACTTTCATCACCATATGGACAACCACTCATACGAGTCTACTAATGCTATAGATCACCGAGCGTAGTAAAGTACTCGTTTCACGGTAAGGGCATGTGGAGATATTTACAATAAGGCCTTGCTTAGTGAACAGTGACAATGAACGCCTTTAACAGTAGCTTCAGGTCTATGTCTGACAAACGTTGAGACGAAGAAACGAGTATAATAAAACCACGGCTTGCAGTGCGTGTACTGGCAATGCAATGAACGCGTCGGAAAAGAACCGAAATCCGAAGCGTGTTCATGCAAAATACAGAGAATGTCAAATGTGTCTCCAAAAAGGACACACCTGCAAAATGTGTACCTGATTTTTTTAAAACCTGCAAACTTGACACGAAGATTAGTGAAAGTTCGAGTGTGCAAACCATACCGATGATACAAGGAGAAGCCAAGGGACATGGCTTATGATTTACCACTTGTTCCCCTCTCGTTCCAAGATGAGACTTCTGTGGTTTATGCTAATCCATGCTTTTCTTTCCACAGGGACGCTGACGCACGTTGCGGCGGACGAGGTAGACCCGACCACGATGAAACCATTGGACTCGGAGGAGGACAACACGCCAGGAGGGGTAAGCAAGAAGAACTTGAGCGCCGCGGCATTGGCCAAGCCCTCTGTGGGCACTGTGGGGGGCAGCGCGAACTGGCAGCAGCACAGCGTCAGTAGCTTGCAGCAGCACAGCGCGGGTAGCTGGCAGTGGCCGCCACAGTTTTCTCAGCGCAGCGCAGGCAGCTGGCAGGGTCTGAGCGCAACTCAGTCACCTTTGCCCTCTTGGGGGTCTCAAGGGGTCAGCGTCAGCTGGCAGCAGCAGAGCACGAGTAGCTGGCAGTCGCCTCCACACACCTCAGAGCAGACCTTCGTTCAGTGGCAGCACCAGCGACAGCACAGTGAAAGGAGGCTCCACCAGCCAGACGGTCACAATAACCAAAACCACATCAGCTGGCAAGCAGAAAGCAAGAGCAGCTGGAGAACGCCCAATGAAAACTTTCAGCAGACAGAGGTCAGCTGGGAACACCAGCACCGAAGCAAGGGCGAAGTGCGGCAGCCTGACGGGACGTCTCGCCAGACCCTGTGGTCCTGGCAAAGCGAGTCAAGGAACAGTTTGCAGACCCCGGATGTAAACGTTCCACAGACAGAAGTCCAAGAACAATCTGTCATTGAACAGCCTGCTAAGGGACAGCCAGCCATTGGACAGTCAAATGGACAGCCAGGCATTGGACAGCCAAATAGACAGCCAGGCATTGGACAGCCAAATAGACAGCCAGGCATTGGACAGTCAAATGGACAGCCAGGCATTGGACAGCCAAATGGACAGCCAGTCATTGGACAGCCAGGCATTGGACAGCCAAATGGACAGCCAAATGGACAGCCAGACATTGGACAGCCAAATGGACAGCCAGTCATTGGACAGCCAGGCATTGGACAGCCAAATAGACAGCCAGGCATTGGACAGCCAAATGGACAGCCAGTCATTGGACAGCCAAATGGACAGCCAGGCATTGGACAGCCAAATGGACAGCCAGGCATTGGACAGCCAAATGGACAGCCAGGCATTGGACAGTCAAATGGACAGCCAGGCATTGGACAGCCAAATGGACAGCCTGGCGACGGAGTGCAGCAGGCGAGGGGCAACACGGTTGTTAACGCGTCGTGGATGGCGACTAATTGGACGCAGCAAAATAGCGGCAGCTGGCAGCAGATGAGCGGGGTTTGGCATGACAACGACGACTGGAAGCAAAATGTCGGGGCACAGCAAAATGGCGGCCTTCAGCAAAATGACGGCATAAGGAAACTTGATGACGTGCTCCAGAGTGGCGCTACAGGTCTGCATGACGATTTCCCACTGGATAACAGCCAGCAGCAAAATGGCAATCTACAGGTGGACAGTGTTCTTCAGCCAGTTGATGGCGTGAGGACACTGGATAATTTGCTGCAGAGTGGTGGCCGAAACAAGGACGATGGCGTACGACAAGATGGCGGCATGGCGCAGACTGGCGGCTTACTGAACAGTGAAGGTTTACATTTGAATGGAGGTGTACAGCTAGCTGACGGTTTACAGCTGACTGACAGTTTACAGTTGACTGACGGTTTACAGCTGGATGACGATGGCTGGCATCGGTTGCAAGGCAACATGCAGGAAGCCACTGCAACCGTCCAGAGCAGCTGGAGTTCCTTCCACAGCGAGTCGGGCGTCTGGCCGCAGTTGGTGAGTGGGGGCTCTGGCTCCTGGAGTCCTGCACGACCCGCTCTCTTGCCTGGGCTGGCTGCTGGCCTGGCTGCATGGGGACCATCTCTGGACTGGCCGCTCTCTGGCTCGCAACCAGCATGGCGCTGTCGCTTTCCGTCTAGGAGTCTTAGCGTAGCGGCTGCAGTCGGTCTTCTCACAACGTATTGGTGCTCTGCCTAGATTTAGTGTACGACCGCTGTAGCGTAACACGCTCATCGTCATTCTCTCATTATCATGTCATGGGTTCACTCCATTGTAGTTGGCAGTAGAAGTTTCTCTTTTTGGAAATATATTGTTGTCTGTGTAGAAACTGGTGTGCTTGTATTTAAAAAAAAATATCGAAAGATAGATATAAATAACTGACTATTTTGATTTTCTTTTGGGCATGTCTGGAAATGTTTCTAAAGCTAAATGCAAGTGTTTTCGTGTGCTGGTCGTATCAAGGAGTTTGCGATGGAGCTCAGGGAGACAAAAAATCTCCATTTGTTGCCTGGATGCGTGTTGTATGCTCGTCTGCGTTTCCCTGTTTGGCAGCGATGCTGACGCGCTACTGTCTTTGTCTGCAGGATTCTGATGACGGGGACCTGGGCCGGAGACCTTTCGGAAGCCTGATGGGATCTGGGACCCAGGGACCGCCATCCATGCAGCAGCTGGGTCGGGTGGTACAGGACATGTTGGGCTCCCTGGCCAAAGGTCAGCCTGACCTGGGCCGCCCCGTCCTGCAGCCTGACGTGCAGAGCTTCCTGGATAGAATGGCCACTTCCCAGGGACAGGACGCCACAGGTCAGTCTCTTCGCAGTTACCTCCATTTCCTCTTTTCTCTCTACCTGCTTTGTGTCCTCCCGGCTCGAGATGAAATATTTTGCCTGCTGTTTGGTGAACGGTCAAGCGCCTCTAGTGAACGGTCAAGCGCCTCTAGTGAGCGGTCAAGCGCCTCTAGTGAACGGTCAAGCGCCTCTAGTGAACGGTCAAGCGCCTCTAGTGAACGGTCAAGTGCCTCGTCCGCTCAGTTTGAGGTCATTCATTACATGAAAGCTGTTTAGTGAACGGTCAAGCGCCTCATCCGCTCAGTTTGGGGTCATTGATTACATGAAAGCTGTTTAGTGAACGGTCAAGCGCCTCGTCCGCTCAGTTTGGGGTCATTCATTACATGAAAGCTAGCAATTTAGCACTATTCCAATCTTATGTCGTCGTTTGTGTAACTTTGATTTGCAAACATTTTGACGCGAAACGCCTCCCGTTATTTGCTTAGAGGCGCGTTCAACAGGGGTTAGATGTGAATAGGACGATCTACGAAGGAAAGCGTTCATAGATGACATAATATTTGACGATATTTTCCTACAATATTACAGACGATGCAGCCAACATGGGTTTACATTGAAATTAAACACAAACTTCTCATTGGCTGTAGTACCGTTGCTTCCTGTCTACTTTCATGCACATTGATGTTAGAGTACTCGATTCTCCGTCGACGTCACGCGCTTCTCTTCTGTGTGTGTGGTGTGCTGGTCACTCTGCAGTGTGTGTGTCGTGCTGGTCACTCTGCAGCGTGTGTGGTGTGCTGGTCACTCTGCAGCGTGTGTGTTGTGCTGGTCACTCTGCAGCGTGTGTGTTGTGCTGGTCACTCTGCAGGGTGTGTGGTGTGCTGGTCACTCTGCAGGGTGTGTGTTGTGCTGGTCACTCTGCAGCGTGTGTGTTGTGCTGGTCACTCTGCAGGGTGTGTGTGTGGTGGTCACTCTGCATCGTGCGTGTCTGTCACGGTTGGGTCTTGTCACGTGGTGCACTCTGAGATTGTCCATGTCACGTTGTAGTTGTTGTTCAGTGTGGTTCACTGCATAGATAGTGCCACGTTGTCTCGTGTCGTTTCCAGTTCTCATCCCCATTTGAAACCCATGCACATACTTCCCTTTACTTCCGACTTCTCCGAGCCTCCAGCTTTTCCTTTGTCCCTCCCCTCCCCACCAAACATCGCCCATCCCTAATAGGAAATATCTTCAGTTCTCCTCTACGTTCTTGAATTAACACTTACCCCAGCCACCTCTCCATCCTCTCCTCCTCTTTTCTTTTCCTCTTCTCATCTTCCGTCACCTTCTGGCCCCACCCCCTCCCCTCTTTCAATTCCACCTCTCTCTCTCTCTCTCTCTCTCTCTCTCTCTCTCTCTCTCTCTCTCTCTCCCTCTCTCTCTCGCCCTCCCTCCTCTTCCTCTCCTCTTCCTCTTTTGCCCATTCCCCATCCCAATCTCCTACCCTCCCTTCTGCCCCCCACCCTCCAACCCTCATCCAAATCTATACCCACCCTTATACCACTCACCCTACGCCCCATCACAATATCCTACGCTCCTTACATCCCCTCTTCCCAATCCTAATCTCGAAACCTTCTTTACACACCCCCATCTTTATCCCCTCAATCCCCCCTCCAATCCCCTTCCTCATCCCCATCCCTCGCTAACTTGCTCAGGCACTGGGCGTGGCTTTTGTTCGAGAACTGCACAGTTGACGTGTGCTGTTGTTGCTGGCTGACCTTGCAGCTGTGGGTCCTCCCCCAGAACTCAGAAGCAGCACCTGCCTTCAAGACACGGTCAAGCTGCAGAAGTTCATGGCCGAGATGATGTCTTTCGCCGGGAAACCTCCTGGTCAAATCAGACCGCCGCCCCAGCCGGGCAGTGACGACGACGACGACGATTCCGATGACGACAAGAAACCCAAGCGATTCGACGATCTCTCGGTAAGTGCGTTCGGCAGTCAGCACGAACTGACAAGCTTTGCCCGAAAAACTTATGTAGGTCACGCTGTTTTGAAACGAATGGTCTGTCCACACTCAATGATGAAAAATAGTGCATGGTGAGGCAATTGGCAGGCTTGCCTAAGTGCAATCCTGCAGGATGCATCTAAGCGATTTTGACTAATGTTAATTTAGTTTTAATGCACACACTCCCGTGGGGAAGCAGGGAGCTACGAAACACGTCTGTCAAACAAGAACTGCTGAGGCTGTGTGTTGAAGCTCCATCAACCCCAAAACGACGCCAGATCAGCAAGACACACACGGTCAAGTCCGTTGGGACTTATGTAAATCTCCCCACGCCACACACAGTAGCCGTCCGTTCCTGTTACTCACCCACGCAATGTTAGTAGTTCTTCCAGATTCAGATTCAGATTCAGGTCTAGACGCCCATCGCTTCACGCCAGGGTTTACTGCCAGACTTAGTGCGTGATGACGTGTAACTGCAGGACGACGCCATGGCCTGCCTGGCCCCCATGCTGGACAACGGGACGCAGGGACAGATGTGCAGGCAAGCGACACACATGTCCTCGGACGGACTGCGCAAGCTCCTCTCTTCGGGCGTCAACTGCGTCCACGTGCTGCGCATGTCAATGAAAGAGGGAAAGGACGACGATGACAAGGACGACGATGACGACGATGATGATGATGACGTAAGTCTTTGGACATCATGGTTGTTGTGAGTAAACACTAGGTATTATCAATGCATAACATGCAGTAAGCGCTTTTTCTCTGTCAGAAGACGGAACAGCATCTTCTGTGCCTTGGGTTGCAACTATCATTTGCTTTTAAATGCTTTAGCCTTTTCTGAAGTATAATCCATGCTGTATCATTCTGTTAACTGACTGATTTTTATTACAATGAATGGACAGGGGATGAAAGAGGAGGTGAAAGAAACACTTTTACAACTGAACGGTAGAACGGGGGGGGGGGGGGGGGGGGGGAATGAAGCTGGAAAAACAAAAATGTGTGTGTGTGTTTTTGTATGTATGTGTGTGTGTGTGTGTGTGTGTGTGTGTGTGTGTGTGTGTTGTGTTTGTGTATGTATGTGTGTGTATGTGTGTGTGTGTTTGTGTGTGTGTTTGTGTATGTATGTGTGTGTGTGTGTATGTATGTGTGTGTGTATGTGTGTGTATGTGTGTGTGTGTGTGTGTGTGTGTGTGTATGTGTGTGTGTGTTTTTGTGTGTGTTTGTGTATGTATGTATGTGTGTATGTGTGTGTGTATATGTGTGTGTGAGTGTGTGTGTGTGTGTGTATGTGTGTGTGTGTGTGTGTGTGTGTGTGTGTGTCTGTGATGGAAATGAAAAAGGGACGAGGCAAGGACAGGGGATGGGGGATGAAAAGACAGGTACCTGGTGTGAAAACTGCGGTTTAAAAGAGATGCATGCATGGATGGATAAAGCTATATGGCATGTCTGCTCTTGTGGGCTATTTCATGCAGTTGATCACGAAAAATCATTAGAGCTGGTAAGAATAAGACCAAGTCAACCCACGATTTGCCTCATAAATACTAATCGCGTAGGAAGATGTGGTGGATCAATTCCTACTCCCATCCCACAGTAGGAGTTTAAAACAGGGAGTTAAAAGAGAGAGTTAAAAGAGGGAGTTAAAAGAGGAAGTTAAAAGAGGGAGTTAAAAGAGGGAGTTAAAAGAGGGAGTTAAAAGAGGGAGTCAAAACAGGGAGATGGGCGTCGGGAGAATGGCATGGCGAAAACATTTGCCTCCTCTACTCTATTTCTTTGGTCATGCCGCAGCAGCTGGACAGCGCCAAGCAGCAGGTTGTCATGGAATCGTTGCGACGCAAGCCAACCTCGTCCTGGACCGACGACGACCTTGACCAGGCCTTGACCTTGGCACCGCACCGTCTGGACGACGATGACATCGACGAGCTGGACGACGACGTCTTTGAGCGCAAGTGAGGCTTCCGGTCTGCCTGCCTGACATGAGCTCCTGCTAGTGTCTCCATCTCGGTGTCTCCCTTATCGTAGTAATAACATAAGACAGTTTTACAGAGTACATCGTATACGTTTTGTCCTTCTCAGAAAGGTTCTTTGACACCAGTCTATCGCTTGTCACCATTAAGCTGGCTTTAGTAGAAAGCATTAGTGGAGGTCAGTAAACTTTCATCGATGACTGCGACTTAAGAGATACATTTTCATTTTGTAAATAAATGATCAGACATTTTAACGATAAAACACAAATCTTAAAAAGAGGAAGAGGGACAGAGGTCATGGAATGAACAGGATTAAGAGGAGCAGGAGGAGATGGGAGATAAGCAAGGGAGTTAGGATTCTGACTGGTAATTTTCACTGCTCCAGCGCCAATGCTTTCAAGAAGCTGCTGCGCTCCCCAAGACGCGACCCGGGGCTGGACGCCAGCATTGCACGCAAGCTCAAGAACCGCAAGCCTCTGCCCCAGATGACGTCACAGGACCTGACGCGCTTTGGAGCCGTCCTGCAGGCTCTGGACCTGGACGATCTGGACGAGCTGTCGCCTCAGGCGGTGAGTGGTTGGTGTCCCTGGAGTAGCCACGCATGGTGTCAGTAGTTACGCATGGTGTCAGTAGTTACGCATGGTGTCAGTAGTTACGCATGGTGTCAGTAGTTACGCATGGTGTCAGTAGTTACGCATGGTGTCAGTAGTTACGCATGGTGTCAGTAGTTACGCATGGTGTCAGTAGTTACGCATGGTGTCAGTAGTTACGCATGGTGTCAGTAGTTACGCATGGTGTCAGTAGTTACGCATGGTGTCAGTAGTTACGCATGGTGTCAGTAGTTACGCATGGTGTCAGTAGCCACTCATGGTGTCAGTAGTTACGCATGGTGTCAGTAGTTACGCATGGTGTCAGTAGTTACGCATGGTGTCAGTAGTTACGCATGGTGTCAGTAGCCACTCATGGTGTCAGTAGTTACGCATGGTGTCAGTAGTTACGCATGGTGTCAGTAGCCACTCATGGTGTCAGTAGTTACGCATGGTGTCAGTAGTTACGCATGGTGTCAGTAGTTACGCATGGTGTCAGTAGTTACGCATGGTGTCAGTAGTTACGCATGGTGTCAGTAGTTACGCATGGTGTCAGTAGTTACGCAGGGTGTCAGTAGCCACACATGGTGTCAGTAGTTACGCATGGTGTCAGTAGTTACGCAGGGTGTCAGTAGCCACACATGGTGTCAGTAGCCACACATGGTGTCAGTAGTTACGCATGGTGTCAGTAGTTACGCATGGTGTCAGTAGTTACGCATGGTGTCAGTAGCCACGCATGGTGTCAGTAGTTACGCATGGTGTCAGTAGTTACGCATAGTGTCAGTAGTTACGCATGGTGTCAGTAGTTACGCATGGTGTCAGTAGTTACGCATAGTGTCAGTAGTTACGCATGGTGTCAGTGGTTACGCATGGTGTCAGTGGTTACGCATGGTGTCAGTAGCCACGCATGGTGTCAGTAGTTACGCATGGTGTCAGTAGTTACGCATGGTGTCAGTAGTTACGCATGGTGTCAGTAGTTACGCATGGTGTCAGTAGTTACGCATGGTGTCAGTAGCCACTCATAGTGTCAGTAGTTACGCATGATGTCAGTAGTTACGCATGATGTCAGTAGTTACGCATGGTGTCATTAGTTACGCATGGTGTCAGTAACAGAGATGCGAGGAACTGCATTTGTATCTAAGTATCCAGTCGACTTGCTAGAGAGTGACTAAGGGGATAACTGTAACTTGTCTGGTAATGATTTGTTTCCTGCTGGCAAGAAATCAAGTAGGTTGGATGACATAATTTTTACTCTAAAGGTAGCTCCACCTAACAGAAGATAGTGACATCTTGCAGCGAGTAAAAGTCTAACTCGAATGGAGTACATATACAAACACGTACATTTGTACAAATATGCGTTTACACATGCGCACATACGTGGGACACTAAAACTCCGTAACATGCGCAGGCAGAAAGGGAGGAATGGCGATAACCTTTGACCTAGGACACTGCACTTCCTATGGACTGCAGGTTGCTGACGTGTCCTTCGATGACCTTGACCTGGACGATGATGACCCCAGGGGTCTGGCTTTGGGACGCAAGTTTGACCTCGGCCGCCGCGGCACTCTCAGTGCCACTGACGTGGGCAGGTGTGTAGAGGTCGTCTCTGTACTGCACCTCCTGTCACCAACTCGAAGCAACACTGCCCTTCTTTTTCAAAGCCTTTTCTCCCATACCTGCTTTGCTCATTTCCCCGTCGTTCTCTTGTGTTGTCGTCCTTGTCTTTTATTTGTTCTCCTCCTCGTCCTCCTCCTCGTCCTCCTCCTCGTCCTCCTCCTCGTTCTCCTCCTCGTCCTCCTCCTCGTCCTCCTCCTCGTCCTCCTCTTCGTTCTCCTCTTCACTCTCCTCCTCGTCCTTACCTCGCTCTACGACATCCTTGGCGTCTTCGTATCATTCACATACTCTTTCTCTTTTTGTCCTTCCCGTCTTATTTCCTTCCTGGTTTTTTGCGTTTTCTTCCTTCACATTTACCTCCTCTTCTTTTTTATTCCTCCTCCACCACTATCACTACCAGCATGACTCATTATCATAATTAGGAATGTATCTTACGTCATCAAGGACAATGGTGCTCTGTTATTCACGCATGACTTTATTGTTCCATGTACGAAAATGGAAAATTTATTTCATTGCAACACGAAACAGTCCATTGTTTAATGACAAAAAAGAAAATTTATAAACACTTTAAAAAATATATACATTTTCATTGTTGCTCTTGAATCTTGATTATGACCTCCTTCGATTCAGGCAAATTCGTTTCCGAAAGAGCGATCCGTCCTTCACCCGAACCTTGACCCCTGAACTTCTAAGCCAGAGTCTGCGCCAACTGGCCATGACGCAGTTTGAGGACTGGGAGGTGAGTTGGTACGGAAAGTGTGAACATTAAAGTTCAAGAGCACTTTTCACCCATTAATATCGATGGATGCTTAAACCGCGCCTCGGGGCATCAAGTCGAGGACGGTGGAGATGAATGAGGTCACGCTGCCAAAATCCATAACCATAACCATCGAACAAATTTGCATACACAATTAATATATTCCGTCCCTGACCGCTGATTTACTTTTCCTTATACAGACAGCAGACGGCACGCAATGCGTCTAGTAATTATGACAGAAAAATACTAACGTTACCATGAAAGATGTTTACATTTTTCCTATAGCAGTCTACATATGCAGGATGTGTGTGTCCCGTGCAATACACCCATTGTTCAAGGGTGGGACTTGCTAATGTGCTTGTCATGTTAAAGCTAGTATCATACGCTCTATGAAGTCATGTGGAGTTAAAGCTAGTGTCATACGCTCTATGAAGTCATGTGGAGTTAAAGCTAGTGTCATACGCTCTATGAAGTCATGTGGAGTTAAAGCTAGTGCCATACGCTCTATGAAGTCATGTGGAGTTAAAGCTAGTGTCATACGCTCTATGAAGTCATGTGGACGGGAGATACGCGACAGGAGATACGGTGGAATGTGATGTAAGCTGTCGCTGTCCCACGCAGGACGACAGTCTGTGGAAGATGCTACGCCAGGCAGGAAAGTTCCAGAACCCAGGCGCTGTGAGCGGCGCCGACCTGGACTCCCTCGGCGGGCTGCTGGAGTCCCTGGATGACGATGACGACTTCCTGGAAGCTCTTCCTGTCCAGAGTCTCAAAGCATCCAGCCAGCTGCCCAAGGCTGCCTTCTCTCGAGACACCGTCAGTACTGCACACACACATACACACACACACACACACACACACACACACACACACACACACACACACATATATATATATATATATATATATATATATATATATATATATATATATATATATATACGCATATAGGATTGCACGCGCATACACGCACAAACACGGTTGTATGCACGCAAGCGCAATCATGCACAAACACATGTTCATGCAGATAGACGCTTGTGTGCCTTTATGGCCAAACAGGACTTTAAACACACGGTAGTCAGTACATATACATGTGCATATACGTAGACGTAAGCACTCCCACTTATGCCTACGCATTTACTCAACCACCCACTAGTGTGCATTAGCATACGCCCGCGCGCGTGCGGTCATAGAGGTACACACACAGTCGTGCGCACATTTAAGCGATCCCTAGCTCAGAGAATTTGCGAATATTTACTTTTACAACATTTTTTTGA
>JAWQFJ010002359.1:27500-32500 GCA_034096865.1 Theodoxus fluviatilis
GATAGCCAAATCCAGGGCAAAGAGCATCGCTAGATACTTGTCTGTCAGTGCCATGATAGGCTCTAGCCTGATTTGGAAACAAAGATGCAGGAAGGTCTTGCCGGGTGAGGGGTGAGTAGAAAAGGCAGACAGATACTTGAACTCAGTGACTACTGACAGTCCAGTCATTGTTTCACAGCTAAGGGGAGGTAATAGAATTACTCCCCTTGGATTGCCCCACCACAACTTTGTATTTTGAAATTTGTATTAACATCAATAACCTGTTTTTTGTGCTGCAATTGCTGTATAATATTGCACGTGCTCATGTCTGCAGCCATGCATTGTATCAATGTGGGTGGAGATCCTCTGATGTGTACATCCTTATTATATCATTGCCACTCTTGCAGTTGGACTTCACTTAAGTGTTTGTGAAGTTAAAAGAAGTGTTATCAAATTCATGGGTGAAGAGAAATGTCGAGAAGTAATGAGGGTATACATCATTAACATCTGATTGAAAGTAACTTGCCGAAAAGGAAAGTGATGGTAATCATGAATTGTTGTAAATACCTATTCTGGTGTTGTTTCTAACTAATGGTAATTGATATAAGGGAAAGACCAGAGTGGTTAATGTGTGAAATGATCTCATGGGCTGTTGCTGTTGCTACTAGGCAGAGTCCTGTCTTGTGTTGTACTCTTCTTCATGTACCTATTCATGTGTGCAGACTTGCACTATTCTTTCATGAATAAAGTCATTTTGATATGTATGTATGTATGTATGTATGTATGTATGTATGTATGTATGTATGTATGTATGTATGTATGTATGTATGTATGTATGTATGTATGTATGTATGTATGTATGTATGTATGTATGTATGTATGTATGTATGTATGTATGTATGTATGTATGTATGTATGTATGTATGTATGTATGTATGTATGTATGTATGTATGTATGTATGTATGTATGTATGTATGTATGTATGTATGTATGTATGTATGTATGTATGTATGTATGTATGTATGTATGTATGTATGTATGTATGTATGTATGTATGTATGTATGTATGTATGTATGCATGCATGTATGCATGTATGTATGTATGCATGTATGTATGTATGTATGTGACGTGGAAGGTTGACAGTTTTTTGTATTGACTGCGGTGAGGAGAGAGGCAGGTTGACAGTTTTTTGTATTGACTGCGGTGAGGAGAGAGGCAGGCTGACAGTTTTCCAGTAGGGACTGTAATGAGGAGAGAAGCAGGCTGACAATTTTCCAGTAGGGGTTGTGATGGGGAGAGAGGCAGATTGACAGGGTGTTTTGTTTTTTAAGGGACTGCGGTGAGGAGAGAATCAGGTTGACATTTTCCAGTAGGGACTGTAGAGAGGAGAGAGGCATTGTGACAGTTTTCCAGTAGGGACTGTAGTGAGGAGAGAGGCAGGCTGACAATTTTCTAGTAGGGATTGTGGTGAGGGAAGAGGCAGACTGACACTTTTGTTGCGTCGTTTGCAGAGCGAGGCCATGGCCGAGGAGCTGAAGAAAAGTCTAAGACTGGACTCCTCGCCCTTGGAGCTGGACGAACGTCAGGCACTGCAGGCTGCCCCCTTCTTGGCCTACCTGTCAGTACCGCCCTTTTCCTTGTCTTTATGTCCCCATCTCACCTGGCAGTGCCGCCCTTTTTCCTTGTCTTTATGCCCCCATCCCACCTGGCAGTACCGCCCTTTTTCCTTGTCTTTATGTCCCCATCCCACCTGGCAGTACCGCCTTTTTCCCTTGTCTTTATGTCCCCATCCCACCTGGCAGTGCCGCCCTTTTTCCTTGTCTCTATGTCCCCATCCCACCTGGCAGTGCCGCCCTTTTTCCTTGTCTTTATGTCCTCATCTCACCTGTCAGTACCGCCCTTTTTCCTTGTCTTTATGTCCCCATCTCACCTGGCAGTGCCGCCCTTTTTCCTGTCTCTATGTCCCCATCTCACCTGGCAGTACCGCCCTTTTTCCTTGTCTTTATGTCCTCATCTCACCTGGCAGTGCCGCCCTTTTTCCTTGTCTCTATGTCCCCATCTCACCTGGCAGTGCCGCCCTTTTTCCTTGTCTCTATGTCCTCATCTCACCTGGCAGTACCGCCCTTTTTCCTTGTCTCTATGTCCTCATCTCACCTGGCAGTGCCGCCCTTTTTCCTTGTCTCTATGTCCCCATCCCACCTGGCAGTGCCGCCCTTTTTCCTTGTCTCTATGTCCTCATCTCACCTGTCAGTGCCGCCCTTTTTCCTTGTCTCTATGTCCCCATCTCACCTGGCAGTGCCGCCCTTTTTCCTTGTCTCTATGTCCCCATCTCACCTGTCAGTACCGCCCTTTTTCCTTGTCTCTATGTCTCCATCCCACCTGTCAGTACCGCCCTTTTTCCTTGTCTCTATGTCTCCATCCCACCTGTCAGTACCGCCCTTTTTCCTTGTCTCTATGTCCCCATCCCACCTGGCAGTGCCGCCCTTTTTCCTTGTCTCTATGTCCCCATCTCACCTGTCAGTACCGCCCTTTTTCCTTGTCTCTATGTCCTCATCTCACCTGGCAGTGCCGCCCTTTTTCCTTGTCTCTATGTCCCCATCTCACCTGGCAGTGCCGCCCTTTTTCCTTGTCTCTATGTCCTCATCTCACCTGGCAGTACCGCCCTTTTTCCTTGTCTCTATGTCCTCATCTCACCTGGCAGTGCCGCCCTTTTTCCTTGTCTCTATGTCTCCATCCCACCTGTCAGTACCGCCCTTTTTCCTTGTCTTTATGTCCTCATCTTACCTGGCAGTGCCGCCCTTTTTCCTGTCTCTATGCCCCCTTCTCACCTGTCAGTATCGCTCTTTGTACCATTCTCTATGCCTCCTTGGCCTACTTGTCAGTACCGCCATTTTTGCCTGTCTCTATGCCCCCTTCTCACCTGTAAGTATCGCTCTTTTAACCTGTATCTACGCCGCCTTCTTGGCCTACCTGTCAGTACCACCCTTTTTACCTGCTGGTACCTCCATGGAAGTTTTGCTATCAACACATTCAAATGGGGTTTCTCATGTTATTGACATCGAAGTAACCATTTCATGAGCGACACAATGTGACGCTGGATTTTGAAAAAGAACTCTTTGAACGGACTCTGATGTGATCGACCTATATAATACTCTTGGAATCGGTGCTTGCCCTTGTCGAGCCAGTGGAGGGACTGACGCTGGAGGCCTGCTTGCACTTGCAGGGACGACGACGACTTCGACAAGGTGAAAATGAAGGCGCCGGCCAAGCGGGCCTTCGTACAGCGCATGTCCTCATTGTCCACTCGCAAGCTGTCCCGTCCCAAGATGGCCTCCATGGCAAGACGCGTGGCAGCAATGGTCCCCAACACGGACGGCACCGACGACTGGGTGAGTAGTGGCCTGTTGCTTTGTGTACAAATGGGTGAGTAGTGGCCTGTTGCTTTGTGTACGACTGGGTGAGTAGTGGCCTGTTGCTTTGTGTACGACTGGGTGAGTAGTGGCCTGTTGCTTTGTGTACGACTGGGTGAGTAGTGGCCTGTTGATTTGTGTACGACTGGGTGAGTAGTGGCCTGTTGCTTTGTGTACGACTGGGTGAGTAGTGGAGTGTTGATTTGTGTACAAATGGGTGAGTAGTGGCCTGTTGCTTTGTGTACAAATGGGTGAGTAGTGGAGTGTTGATTTGTGTACGACTGAGTGAGTAGTGGCCTGTTGCTTTGTGTACGACTGGGTGAGTAGTGGCCTGTTGATTTGTGTACGACTCAGTGAGTAGTGGCCTGTTGATTTGTGTACGACTGGGTGAGTAGTGGCCTGTTGCTTTGTGTACAAATGGGTGAGTAGTGCAGTGTTGAGTTGTGTACAAATGGGCGATAAGTGGAGTGTTGAATTGTGTACGACTGGGTGAGTAGTGGCCTGTTGATTTGTGTACAAATGGGTGAGTAGTGGCCTGTTGATTTGTGTACGACTGGGTGAGTAGTGGCCTGTTACTTTGTGTACAAATGGGTGAGTAGTGGCCTGTTGATTTGTGTACGACTGGGTGAGTAGTGGCCTGTTGTTTTGTGTACAAATGGGTGAGTAGTGGCCTGTTGATTTGTGTACGACTGGGTGAGTAGTGGCCTGTTGATTTGTGTACGACTGGGTGAGTAGTGGCCTGTTGCTTTGTGTACAAATGGGTGAGTAGTGGCCTGTTACTTTGTGTACAAATGGGTGAGTAGTGGCCTGTTACTTTGTGTACAAATGGGTGAGTAGTGGAGTGTTGAGTTGTGTACAAATGGGTGAGTAGTGGCCTGTTAATGTGTGTACGACTGGGTGAGTAGTGGCATGTTGATTTGTTTACGACTGGATGAGTAGTGGCCTGTTGCTTTGTGTACAAATGGGTGAGTAGTGGCCTGTTGCTTTGTGTACAAATGGGTGAGTAGTGGCCTGTTGCTTTGTGTACAAATGGGTGAGTAGTGGCCTGTTGCTTTGTGTACAAATGGGTGAGTAGTGGCCTGTTGCTTTGTGTACAAATGGGTGAGTAGTGGAGTTTTGATTTGTGTACAAATGGGTGAGTAGTGGCATGTTGAATTGTGTACGACTGGGTGAGTAGTGGAGTGTTGATTTGTGTACGACTGGGTGAGTAGTGGCCTGTTAATGTGTGTACAAATGGGTGAGTAGTGGAGTGTTGATTTGTGTACAAATGGATGAGTAGTGGCCTGTTGAATTGTGTACGACTGGGTGAGTAGTGGAGTGTTGATTTGTGTACGACTGGGTGAGTAGTGGAGTGTTAGTTTGTGTGCAAATAGGTAAGTAGTGACCGTTGATTTGTGTACGACTGGGTGAGTGATGGACTGGCGATATTTTACGACTAGAAGGGCAACCCAAAACCCAACGTCTTAGTCACAGGCGTCCGACTTTTTTATGCTTCTCTCTGGCAAATTTGCAAGCAAGAAAAGTTGTGTTTAAGTCAAAGTCAACTGTTGGGAAGGGGGGGGGGGGGGACGGGGAGTCCGCCATTTTCTCATTGACGGAAAGGACAAAT
>JAWQFJ010002359.1:37500-57500 GCA_034096865.1 Theodoxus fluviatilis
CACACCGGGGGAATACAGCACAAAAGCACACCGAGGAAACAACAACAGAAAAACACTCCGAGGGATCACAACAGAAAAACACACTGAGGAAACACAACATAAAAACACACTGAGGAAACACAGCACAAAAGCACACTCAATGAACACAGTACAAACGCACTGAATGAACACAGCATAAGGGCACACTGAGAGAACAGCACAAGCACACTGAGGAAACAACACAAAAGCACACTGCAAGAAGACAGCACGAAAGCACACTGAGGAAAATAACACAAAGCACACTGAAAGAAGACAGCACAAAAGCACACTGAGGAACACAGCACAAAAGCACACTGAGGAAACAACAGAAAACACATTGAGGAAACTCAGCACTATAGCAAACTGAGAGAGCACAAAAGCACACTAAAAAAACACAGTACAGAAGCTGAGGGAGCACAGCACAAAATCACAAAAGCGCACTAAGGGAACACAGCACAAAGGCACACTGAGGAAGCACAACAGAAATGCACACTAAGGAAGCACAACAGAAAAACACACTGAGGAAACAGCACACTGAGGAAACCGCACAATTGCAAACTGAGGGAGCACAAAAGCACACTGATGGAACACCGCACAAGGCGCACTGAGGATCCACAACAGAAAAGCACACTCGAGAAACACAGTACAAAAGCACACTGAGAGAACACAACAGAAAAGCATACTGAGGGAATACAGCACAACAACACACTAAGTGAACAGCACGAAAGCACAAAGGGGGAACATAGCACAAGGTGCACTGAGGAAACACAACAGAAAAGCACATTCGATGAACACAGTACAAAAACACACTGAGAGAACACAACAGAAAAGCACACTGAGGAAAGACAACAGAGAAGCACACTGAGGAAACAGCACAGTAGCACACTGAGGGAACACAGCACAAAAGCACACTGAGAGAACACAGTACAAAAGCACACTGAGGGAACACAGCACAACAGCACACTGAGGGAACACAGCACAAAAGCACACTGAGAGAACACAGCACAAAAGCACACTGAGAGAACACAGTACAAAAGCACACTGAGGGAACACAGCACAAAAGCACACTGAGGGAACACAGCACAACAGCACACTGAGGGAACACAGCACAAAAGCACACTGAGAGAACACAGCACAAAAGCACACTGAGGGAACACAGCACGAAAGCACACTGAGGGAACACAGCACAAAAGCACACTGAGGGAACACAGCACGAAAGCACACTGAGGAAACACAGCACAAAAGCACACTGAGGGAACACAGCACAACAGCACACTGAGGGAACACAGCACAAAAGCACACTGAGAGAACACAGCACAAAAGCACACTGAGAGAACACAGTACAAAAGCACACTGAGGGAACACAGCACAAAAGCACACTGAGGGAACACAGCACAACAGCACACTGAGGGAACACAGCACAAAAGCACACTGAGAGAACACAGCACAAAAGCACACTGAGGGAACACAGCACGAAAGCACACTGAGAAAACACAGCACAAAAGCACACTGAGGGAACACAGCACAAAAGCACACTGAGAGAACAGCACAAAAGCACACTGAGGGAACACAGCACAAAAGCACACTGAGGGAACACAGTACAACAGCACACTGAGAGAACACAGCACAACAGCACACTGAAGGAACACAGCACAACAGCACACTGAGGGAACACAGCACAACAGCACACTGAGGGAACACAGCACAACAGCACACTGAGGGAACACAGCACAACAGCACACTGAGAGAACACAGTACAAAAGCACACTGAGGGAACACAGCACAAAAGCACACTGAGGGAACACAGCACAAAAGCACACTGAGGGAACACGGCACAAAAACCTGGTACAGGTGGCTCAAGGATGGAACACAACCCACGCTGTGTTGCAGGTGCTGGGGCAGGCGTGGACGGTGGACCACGTGAGACAGGCAGGCACGCTGCTGGCAGGACTGACGGAGGGCGAGATCTCCGCTCTGCCCCTCTCCTCCGTGGACACGCTGTCTCGCAGCTCCAGACACCGCCTACTGTCCCCGGGCCAGGTAAGGGGTGTGGGGAGATGGAGGTTGAGGGTGGGGATGATGGGGTACGGCTAGCGGGTGTGATCGCATCCCTGACTTATTCGTTATTGTGTCTTCTCACGTAAGAAACTCTCGGTCATGAAAAGATTGATTCTTTTTTCAAAGATCTTTGGCATCTGTATTGATCACCACCTGCCTCTGTCAAACAAAACTTTATGCAAATATGCCTCTTTGCCAAAAAAATCTGACGCAAACATGCAAAACCCTCATCCGTATTTTTGTGTGTCTAGGGTCGTCTACTACAAATTAGGCTCTCCGAAAAGGACAGATTGAATCCTTATGGAAACATACGGGAACATAGAGATTAAGTAAAAAAAAAGGGGGGGGGGGGGGAGAGGCTGTTGGACTGAATGACTGTTTATACGCATAATTGATTCATCGACTGGTATTGCTGCGTGCTGGATTTGCATGCTGTACAATTGACTTAGTGAGTGAATTTTATCGTGGTGATTCAGCTGCGTGCTGGCTTTGCACACTTTACAATTGACTTAGTGAGTGACTTTTACCGTGGTGTTACAGCTGCGTGCTGGCTTTGCATGCTGTACGACTGACTTAGTGAGTGACTCTTACCGTGGTGTTACAGCTGCGTGCTGGCTTTGCATGCTGTACAATTGACTTAGTGAGTGACTTTTACCGTGGTGTTACAGCTGCGTGCTGGCTTTGCATGCTGTACAACTGACTTAGTGAGAGACTCTTACCGTGGTGTTACAGCTGCGTGCTGGCTTTGCATACTGTACAATTGACGTAGTGAGTGACTTTTACCGTGGTGTTACAGCTGCGTGCTGGCTTTGCATACTGTACAATTGACGTAGTGAGTGACTTTTACCGTGGTGTTACAGCTGCGTGCTCGCTTTGCATGCTGTACGACTGACTTAGTGAGTGACTTTTACCGTGGTGTTACAGCTGCGTGCTGGCTTTGCATGCTGTACAATTGACTTAGTGAGTGACTCTTACCGTGGTGTTACAGCTGCGTGCTGGCTTTGCATGCTGTACAATTGACGTAGTGAGTGACTTTTACCGTGGTGTTACAGCTGCGTGCTGGCTTTGCATGCTGTACAATTGACTTAGTGAGTGACTTTAACCGTGGTGTTACAGCTAGGTGCTGGCTTTGCATGCTGTACAATTGACTTAGTGAGTGACTCTTACCGTGGTGTTACAGCTGCGTGCTGGCTTTGCATGCTGTACAATTGACTTAGTGAGTGACTTTTACCGTGGTTTTACAGCTGCGTGCTGGCTTCGCACGTTGGGTGGAGACGGGCAAGGCAGGCCGGTCAGAGACAGTGACGTCAGCAGACCTGGCCTCCATGGGCGAGTACGTGTGTGGCGCCACCGTCTCTCACATCCGGGCCCTTCCTGATGAAGCCATCAAGTGAGTCTGACGTTCCATGTCTGTGTTGTCATGGTAACGCAAGTACAAACATTCATACACACACTGCCCTCTGTCCCTTGCCCCCACCCCTGCCCTAGGCATCCTTCCTTCACCTGCCGTTACCCTCACCCAAAGCTCTCTGTGTCCTCTCCCTTTGCGTGTCTCCTCTGATTTCACTACCTAATCTTCTCATCCCCTCAATGAATTCCATCTCTCTCTCTCTCTCTCTCTCTCTCTCTCTCTCTCTCTCTCTCTCTCTCTCTCTCTCTCTCTCTCGCTCTCTCTCCTTCTCATACATTCGACAGTTTAATTTTTCTACATCGTTCAAAGACACGAAAGAAAAAAAACCTGAAGTAGAGTCTCTTATTCACGCAAGTCTAAACTTTTAAAGCATTGCATTGACTTGCGGAGTGTTTGGTTTTAAATAACTGAATAACCGTAAAGTTAAATCATGTTGTGGCGAATGATAGTGATAGCGAGACTTGTGGGTCTGACAGTCTGAACTCTGGTACTACAACCACTGCAGACTTGTTCCTCTGATGCGCGCCGCCCAGTGGTAGAGGACGAAGGAGGGGAAGTAACCGCTGCTATGGTTGCAGGTCTGATGAGGGTTAGAGTCAAAATTGACACTCCGCCTCTCCCTATGTGTGCCATGAAAGGTAAAGGCTTGACGTCCGTTTTCTCCAACCAGCTCTAATGATGTTCGTGATCAATGTCTTTACGTAGCCTACAAAGGCTAACAGGCCGTTAAATGCCACCCCCCTTCATGCATCGGCCTCGTGGTTGCAGGGGCGCGTTGCGGACTCTGGGCGAGGCGCGGTCGTGCAGCACGGAGCAGACGACTGCCTACGTGGTCCGCCTGGTGTCGCTGTTCGGACAACCCAACGCCTGGTCCGCCGCCTGGGTCAACGCTGCCGGCACCTTACTAGGTGTGTGTGTATGTCTGTGTGTATGTGTGTGTGTGTGTTGTCTGTGTGTATGTGTATGTGTGTAAGCGTGTTGTCTGTGTGTATGTGTGTGTGTGTTGTCTGTGTGTATGTGTGTGTATGTGTGTATGTGTATGTGTGTGTGTGTTGTCTGTGTGTATGTGTGTGTATGTGTGTGTGTGTTGTCTGTGTGTATGTGTCTGTGTGTGTGTTGTCTGTGTGTGTATGTGTGTGTGTATGTGTGTGTTATCTGTGTGTATTTGTCTGTATGTGTTGTCTGTGTGTGTATGTGTGTGTGTATGTGTGTGTGTGTGTTGTCTGTGTGTATGTGTCTGTGTGTGTGTTGTCTGTGTGTGTGTGTATGTTTGTGTGTATATGTGTGTGTGTGTGTTTTCTGTGTGTATGTGTGTGTATGTGTGTGTGTTGTCTGTGTGTATGTGTGTGTATGTGTGTGTGTATGTATATGTGTGTGTTGTCTGCGTGTATGTGTATGTGTGTGTATATATGTGTGTGTGTGTTGTCTGTGTGTATGTGTGTGTATGTGTGTGTATGTGTGTGCTGGCTGTGTATATGTGTATGTGTGTGTGTCCTCGAAAGCAGTTGACATCGAGACAGAATGGGGAAGAACGGGATGCCGACCAAACTTCCTAGACAGATGTCATCAGAGAAGGGAATCAACCATCTAAAGACTAAATGTTTGCCTGCATTTAACAACAAACTCTGCGACGTTGGTGTGCGTTGTGTTCCCTGGCTCCCATGCAGTCGTAGTCTGCCCTTGGTGCCAGGGCTCTGCTCATCCTAGGTCAGGCAGTCGTAGTCTGCCCTTGGTGCCAGGGCTCTGCTCATCTTATTTCAGGCAGTCGTAGTCTGCCCTTGGTGCCAGGGCTCTGCTCATCTTAGGTCAGGCTGCGGTCTTGGTGCCAGGGCTCTGCTCATCTTAGGTCAGGCTGCGGTCTTGGTGCCAGGGCTCTGCTCATCTTAGGTCAGGCTGCGGTCTTGGTGCCAGGGCTCTGCTCATCCTAGGTCAGGCAGTCGTAGTCTGCCCTTGGTGCCAGGGCTCTGCTCATCTTAGGTCAGGCTGCGGTCTTGGTGCCAGGGCTCTGCTCATCTTAGGTCAGGCTGCGGTCTTGGTGCCAGGGCTCTGCTCATCTTAGGTCAGGCTGCGGTCTTGGTGCCAGGGCTCTGCTCATCCTAGGTCAGGCAGTCGTAGTCTGCCCTTGGTGCCAGGGCTCTGCTCATCTTAGGTCAGGCTGCGGTCTTGGTGCCAGGGCTCTGCTCATCTTAGGTCAGGCTGCGGTCTTGGTGCCAGGGCTCTGCTCATCTTAGGTCAGGCTGTCGTAGTCTGCCCTTGGTGCCAGGGCTCTGCTCATCCTAGGTCAGGCAGTCGTAGTCTGCCCTTGGTGCCAGGGCTCTGCTCATCTTATTTCAGGCTGCGGTCTCACTGTCAGCGCCACGGACATCTTTGTCGACAAATGGCGGACCCCATTGCCTCCCTGTGTCTACGTGTGTGCACTGTGTCCGTTCATGCGTGTATGTCGCAGAAAGACATGTGCTGTCAGCCTGTTAATTCGTATGTACAGATACTCTACAGGAGTCGTTTAGCATTAACGCTTTCTTTTGTTTTTGCTGTAATCGCTAGAATTTCCTGATGATCTTCAAAGGACATATCTCTGTTCAGGTGGTCTGAGCAGGGGACAGGTGCAGCAGCTGTCCAGCACACAAGTGGCCTTCATCCCCGCCTCGGCCATCCCCCACCTGCCCCCTGCCTCCCTGGCTGTGAGTAGTCCCTCTTTTGCAGTGTAGCCATGTTTTCATTCATCGCACTCTTCCCCTCCCCATCACCGCAACTCTCATCCCCCACACCCACGACTGCCCTCTCTAAACCGACGCTGGACCGATATGCCACGCCCCCACTCCCCACTCCCCCCCAACTTTACCCCTCTTCCTTCTCAACCTCTTGGCGACGTCGACTTTGACTCGAACGAATCAATGGTTGCCGTCAAGCTCACCTGCCTGTGTCGAGCCTTCGGAAGGCACGCATATCTTGCACGATTCTGCTGTTCACACACATACCATTATCAATGGCATGTATCTGTGTGTGCATTCAATACATTATAAAAATGACGAAAATATATTCTCTCTCTCTCTCTCTCTCTCTCTCCACACACTTACAGGTACACAGTTGACTATGACATCTCTCCACTCCACAGTCCATGACCACGCGCCAGCTGGCGTCAATGAGCTCCAACCAAGCCACGGCCGTCACACAGGCGCAGTACGACGCCCTTGACAGCAACCAGCGCCAGCAGATCAAGGCCAAGTCCAGCGCCACCTACACCACGGGACCTACCGGCGGTAGGTCGCCTTGACTTTAACCTCCTATTCCACCCTTTCTGGCTTTCGGGCATCATCCTTGCCCAGTCTTTTTCCTGCTCATTTTCAAGAACGTGCTCAAAACATTTGAAAGTCGGTGACGTGTACACCGGTTTCCCATTGTGCGTCACCGTGACCGGCTATTTCACGCTATTTATGACGTCACCACGATTACTCGTGACGTCACCATGATGACCTTTGACATCTGGTCTCACGTCATGGTCTTTATGTTGCAGGTTGCCCCTCGCTCCACGGAGTGCCCGTGCTGCTGCCTCTGTTGACTGTGCTGGCAGCTTTGTGGCTGTGAGGTGTGTCCCCCATGGCTTGCCCGTTCACCAGACGTCACACAGAACATCGTCCCACATTCCCGCTTACCCACCGCCTACCTGCATCCGTACATCGCTGCCGGCTTCTCTGGCCTTGACCTCTTAACTGTCTGGATAGCTGGCCACCCAATGGCTACTCCTCTGCCGGCCTGCGTCCACGTGTCAGGTTTTTTGCCAGCTGGGATGGTCGTCCTCTCCCACGCCACGTCTCGTGCTGAAGCTCCGTGCCTTTGTTGCTGCCTTTATCACACGGAGTCAGTCCCCCACCCCGACCCTCCCTTTCTGGGTGTGGAAATTTCCATAAGTATTCGAATGTTGAACACCGGATTTTTCCCTCCTGTATCGTCGAGTTCAAGGCCAGAAAAGCGGCAAACAGATGGGACTTGGAATTTGCTATGAAACCTCCCTGATAACTGTATATTAATCTGAAACATCCACGCTCTTTGATTGCAGCTTCATACCGTTGCACGTCGTCTTCCTTTGTAGCATCCCAAAACCACTCCCCGTATTCACAATCCTCAATCTTTGTTCCACAGTTTCTTTTGGACCAGGAATGGATTACCCTCTCCCCCCTTCCCTCCCCAACTTCACTCCACATCCCTACCCCCACTCCCCAACAGCACCCCCTCATCCCCTTCTCTGCACTATCAAAGCATACTCCCACTCCAGCTGCGTACTTTCCGACAGTAATCTCCCACCTTTAAACGTCGGATACGGCCTTGCGTTAAAGTATCGTGAACATTGTTATAATCATGTGGAATTGCTGTTGTCTAGATAGAGCCAGATGAACTACACTGGAAACGTAGTGAAATAATGTGCAGGTCATAACTTTTTTGTAGTTACAAGTATGCAGTGCCGACGCCCCAGTGTTAGTGATGGTGTCCAACAGTGGAGAGACGGAGTCGCTACAGATTTGCAAATGATAGCTTTTTCGTGTTTCTTCTCCAGACCTCCAAAGTCTTCATCGAGCATGACACTTTACCGTTCATACTTTACCTTAGCATTTAGTGTAACAAAGTCGTGCAATGTTGGTACAGTGTTTGTCTTGCATACGTGTAGGTGTCGCGTTTCATCTCAGTTCATCTGTCAAAGATGCCGTTTACCCATTTGTTTTGACGCATTTACTCTTTGTCAGTCATTATTACCACTTGTTTCATGTGATAGAGAATGGAAAGTCCCTTTCTGCCTGTCAAAACTTAGTGAAGCCGTTGACCTGAAGCCGTTTACTCCGCAGCGAACTGGTACCTGCCTGTCTAGCTTCAACCCTGACTGTGTCGTAGCCATGCTCTCACAAGTCCCTGTGACCAAGGACAGACTGATGCAGCTGAATTGTGAATGTCACACTTCTGGAGGTTTTGTTTGTTTGTTTGTTTGTTTTTAAAATCTAGGACTCATATTTTCATCATTATCACTAAACTCTAACTTATGTGATCTACATGCTCTCATAGTACCCACTTTCTCAGTTCGTGTCGTCCTTTTCGAAGGATTTACGTTGTACATTTAGCCAGAGAAGATGTTTAGGGTATGGAGTAAGGCTGGAGAGACGTCGGGGAACATCGGGAGAGCAGATGTCACTGCACTGCAAGTCTCGCGCTACAACTGGAGAGCAGCAGGAACTGCACTGCAAGTCTCGCGCTACAACCCAGTGGCACGGAGCCATCTCCTCTCCAGCCTTGCTCGACCGTGCATTTTACACCTGTTGTATGGAGTTAACCCATGTCTGTAATTCGGTGTTTCGTGAAATAAAATTGATTTGTTATGAAAACTTCTTGACCTGACAGACTCGCGCGGACAGCATGCACCAGAAGGAACAAGCATCAGTTTCTAAAATCATACTTGTTGTGATGGCAACAGTGATCGTGCTATGAGAACAGCAGTGTCCTCGTGACCTCTTCGTGTTGGTTAGGTGTCCATGTGATCTTGCTACAAAGGCAGACACATGCTTGTGACCTTGCTGCCCTACCACCAAACCCAAACCCCATTCCTTCTTAGCTGTGCCCTCACTTCATTCCCGTTCAAGCACAATTCTGACAATTGATAAAATAGGCAACCCCGCGTTGTTTTAGCCTTATTAAACTGCTTTTTTTTCTTTATTTGCAGCACCATTTGCATACATATTCGCATAAGATGGCGTCTACGGTATTCTTTTTAATTTCTCAAAGCAGACAACATTTTAAAAACTGACATACAAGTCTATCACGGGTACTCGTAAAAGTCGTATTCTTATTGTACCGCATGTTGGTCTGCCGAATTTGTTTGGCAGGCAAGACTGAAACCAGAGAGCGTGGAGTTCTAAAAATCTCATACGCATTTTGCATGATACGAACAGCACGGCAACAAAACATATAAACGCAGGACTAGCGACTTGATTACGACCAGACTAATATGTCAAACCACAATCTGGTTCGCCTTCCGTGCACTTTCCACAAAACTCATCCCCCATGTCGTGTGACCTTTGTCACATGCCCAGGGTCGCAAAGCAGAGGTCAAATGTTAGAAGTCAGGCGACGAAGATCGGATATCACGGGGCAGAGTTCAGACGTGAAGGTCAGACGAGGTTGCCCGTGCAGCCCTCCGCCACGCAGTCAGGGAAGGGAAAGTTGTAGGGGATGATCTCCGTCTCCGTGGTAAACTCCAGCACCGAACCGTTCACAGAGGCGAAGGTGAGCTGGGGACACACGCACAGTTAGGGTCAAGAGTGGGAAGGGGTTTTCTCCCATCTTTTACGAGAGGAGGAGATGAAAGGAGGCAGAGGAAAAGAAGAGGAGCGAAAGAAGGATGACGAAAGGTTCATTTCTGAGGGTGAAGTGTTTCCAAAAGCGCACACGCACATTCAAAGAGGGAAACAGACAGAGAGATAGAGAAAGAGTGGGGGTGGGGGCAGATAGGCAGGCAAGGTAGGTAGGCAGGCAGATGGTTGCACGGACAGACGGACGGACGGATGAATGGATGGACGGACGAAAGAGCGGATGACGGACGAAAGAACGGACGGACAGACAATGAACAAACAAACAAATGATTTTATTCAGAGGAATGAATCGAGGGCAAAAGAGAAAGCCGGAAAGGTGGTATGGTTATTCATTCCATAACTTGCACACTGTATTACATGGTATTTATGTCAACAACGCAGTACCTTAAAATGTGTACTAACTGAATACAACCATGAAGTGTTGGTAGGGAGGTTTTCTTCTCTCAGTTTCAGGTCGTTGAATACGTACATAGATTTATCTTTTGTGACTCATGAAGCCAAAGACGGTGAGAGACAGAGACCGAGTGACGGACAGAGAGAGACAAACTTCGACAGATATTGCCAAACAATTATCGGATGAAAGGCAGACAAGTTGCATAATGAAGCACGCGCACCTGATTTCGACTCTTGCGCCAGTCATACACAACACCTTAAGTTCTAAAACATTACCTCTGCATGGGTTCTGGTACAGCGCCTGAGACCTTACAAAACGCTTATCTAAAGGGCATCCTAAAAGTAATAACTTTCTATGACAGCCTGTCTGGATGATTTGGGAAGGGAGCCTATCTGCGCGTTACCCACCTGAATAACATCTTGTTTGAATAAAGGCCTGCCTGTATATCAAGCCCGCTACCTCAAACCAGCCATTGTCTGCAAAGCGCCTTGATTAAACAACTGCCTGCTTTCATAACAGCCTATCATAATCATGCCATCGTCCGAAGAGTAGCTTGTTTAAATGAGAGCCATCTATTTGTTCGGCATCATTTGTAACTTTGTCCGCTGGCAGGACAATGTCACAATCCTCGAAGTCCAGGACCGTGCTGAAGTCGCCCTCTATCGAGGCGGTGCTGCTGAGGTCGCCCTCTATCGAGGCGGTCATGCTTCGAAGTCCAGGACCGTGCTGAAGTCGCCCTCTATCGAGGCTGTGCTGCTGAGGTCGCCCTCTATCGAGGCGGTGCTACTGAGGTCGCCCTCTATCGAGGCCGTGCTGCTGAGGTGGCCCTCTATCGAGGCGGTGCTGCTGAGGTCGCCCTCTATCGAGGCGGTGCTGCTGAGGTCGCCCTCTATCGAGGCGGTGCTGCTGAGGTCGCCCTCTATCGAGGCGGTGCTGCTGAAGTCGCCCTCTATTGAGGCGGTGCTGCTGAGGTCCCAACTGCGACGGTGGGTCAAGACATCAGAATAAGCAATGAACGCGTCCCAAAACAAATTGTTTTTCAAGCTGGTGCAAGGAAGGCGTAATATGGGTCGACCACGATAGCGCTGTAAAGACAACCTGAACCTGATACGTTGTGTCATCATCACACCCGGTAAAAGCGTTGAATCGCCCCCGGTAGCAAGCTGTTTCTCGCAAGGCGTCCGAGTAGCTGGAGGGGGGCCTTCGGCAGCAACAGGTGGTAGACCGTGGACGTCGCCACCGAGCTGCGACGGTCCCTGTGACGGCTACGAAGTCCCAGTGCCCCACCTGTCTTCAAACCTGCCGCTCCAAACCGGGCCTGTACAGCCATTTGCGAGTCCACAGAGATAAGCACGGACCCCGCCATCTTTGACCCAAGGGACAACTTCCACCTCCCCTTACGTCAATTAACCTGAATGACAGTTTTATCAAACAATCTCTCTGAAAGACAGCCTACCTAAATACAATCTCTAGTAACAAGCCCCACTACCTTCCAGTCAGTGTACACGGTAGCTCAATCAAATACCGTATTTGCATGGACGACGATAGTAACTGTCGCTCTGGCCACTGGACAGCCTGTCTGGAAGAAGACATACCGACACGACTGCTCACCTGAATGAAGAAGGCCAGCCAGCAGTCCTCGGGCTCGTCGAACTCGGCCACGTAGGAGTTGTTTCCCTGCAACCATCGACACATAACTGCCTGTATTTGCACAACGTCACTTCACCTGTGAGAATGTGTGCATATGTCTGCGTTTGTGTGAGTATGTGTGTGCATGTGTTTGCGTGTGTGTGCGCTTGTGTGTATACGTGCGTGCGTGTGTGTGTGTGTGTGTGTGTGTGTGTGTGTGTGTGTGTGTGTGTGTGTGTGTTCGTGCATGCAATGATAAAAAGGCACAGTGGACTGAGAGCGCAAAGAGGAGATATAAAGGACAGAAAGACAAAGTAAAGATGGCAAATACGACGCAGTGCTGAATAAGAAATAAGGGACATAAAGAAAGTATCGGAAAGAGATGGGTAGGAGGAAGGAGAGAAAGAGAGATGAGATACAGATGAAAGACTGACACCCACCAGGTCACGAGGGATGTCCGCGTGCCAGACAATGGGATGAGGGTAGGGCTTGGTGGGGTCATTTGGGCTCCCAATCAGCAACCGGAAGTCCCGTCTGCAGAATAAAGGAGTGTGCGAGTCAGGAGTGCCAGCCAGTCTGTCAAACGTGCCCAGTGCTCTCTGAGTCCAATCACGGCCCACAGTGCTTTGCTGTCTTCAGTATGCTGGACCTTCACATACTGGTTACCGTCCATGAGGCAACTGGTTCTAATTCGCTGGGATTTTTTAAGATGTCAGTGGGTTTTACATGCAATTTTGAGACATGGTCACTTTCTCTTATTTAACATGAGCTTGAGAGTACATGAAAAGGAAATATTTTATTTCTAATATGAACTGATTTATTTGAGCAGTTTCCGAAAGTGTGATCCATTAATTTAAATGAACAGTGAGTGTAAGTGAGTTGTTCTTAACTTGAAAGAAAAGCATCGATCCCATCTATCTTATGAGCCCAAGTTCACTGCACATGGTACAGACATGCGTTTTAAAGAAAACTGCATGGAAGGTGATAACCTTTGCGGTGTAGAATTCAGAACTGTTCCCACGAGTTGTTACATTTAAGCTGAAAAGTTTCCCTGGATTATAGAATGGCGCATAAAATCCTTATGCGAAGCAACACTGATGGGTCATTGAAAATGGTGTCATTTTCATTCCACGTCTCTGGATCAACAGTTTTCCTTTTATCAGTCATTTCGAACTGTATACAAGGTGTGTGTGTGTGTGTGTGTGTGTGTGTGTGTGTGTGTGTGTGTGTGTGTGTGTGTGTGTGTGTGCGCGCGCGCGTGTATGTGTGTGTGTGTGTGTGCTTGTGCGTGCATGCGAGCGAGCGCGTTTGAGCACGTGGGCGAGTGGGTGTCTGAGCATGTATGCGCTTGTGTTTGCGTGTGTATGCCTTAGCCACAACCGCTTGAACAATACCGTAACTTGTTCAACCACATTAAGCACATCCCTTCATCACATAGCAGAACGTCATGGGGACCTAGTTGATCTGACTTGCACTGACGAAGGGTCACTGCACACAGCCACGGAGGGGGTCGGGGGAGACAGGGGGACCACCACTGACCGCTTTTTGTCCAAGGTCCGTGCGTAGAAGGTGGTCACTGTCAGGGGGTGCCGGTCAGCAGTCACGGTGATGCGGGCCCCCGTGCGTGTCTGAGGATGCAAAGCAACGCTGCAGCTGGTCGCAACTGGAACGCTGGTGGCGCAGAGCCGCACCTCAGGTACCATCCTTGGTGGAAGAGCTCATGGTTGTGTTTGGAATCGATTTTTGTTTAGGGAAAAGTAATTCCAATCCGAAAATGGTCGCATTATGTGTGAATAAAATATCAATCTACCTCAGCCATATACGCGCTCTAGAATGGACGAGGGCGCGTGCACACACATATGCATGATCATACACACACACACACACACACACACACACACACACACACATGATCACACACACACACATTAATACGCACGAACACGTGAAGATCAAAGTACCACAAGCAAGCACGAACGAACGCACACACGCACACACACACACGCACACACGCACGCACGCATACATATGCAAGCACGCTTGCGCACGCCCACAAATACACACACACACACACAAACACACAAAACACACAAACACGCAAAATTTACAGCGCAGCCACAGCAAAAGACGGAATTTCAGTCTGAGTGATGACAAAGAAGATGAGTGAACGTTGTATTATGGTCTATCAGGCTGTGTATGCCTTTGACTGTAGCTGGATGGAGCAAGACAAACGTAAGCTCAAGGCTCGATTCCCCAAGTTACGCGTCTCCTCCACACTGCGTGTGGGGACGCGGGGGATCTGTTCTGATCCCAAACCACAGAAGGCTCCACTCAGCAAGAGCCGCACACTCACCTGTTCTCGCACCCAGCTCAGCTTGGGAAGAGCTGTGCCCTGCAAGCACCACGACAAACATGGACTTTAGCTGCACGCTGCTTTATTGGAAGCAATAGTGAACGAAGAAGCGGGATAAATGACTCCCGCAGGTCGTACGACATTGATGATTCCAAACTAGTCGATCAGTGATATTTACATTGATCGGTTTCAATGAAAAGAGAACTTGTTAACTTGTTAAGGAAAAAAATTTAAGTTGAGGTTTTTCAAGAGTGTGTGGCAGTTATAACGAGCGTCAACAGCACTTTTTAAAAATTCAGTCCTATAAAGTGTCATGTACAAACGTAATCGTGAGTAAAGTCTGAAGATGTATTGCACAGACAATACACTGCAATAGCTTGAGACATGCAAAAAGCAGATGACCATCACTACAGCAGGGCAGAAGTCACATTAACGTCGCTACAGACACGCAGAAATCATATTAACGTCACTACAGACACATTGAAGTCACATTACAATAACGACTGACATATAGAAGTCACATTACCGTCACGACAGACCCATACATGTAAAAGTCACATTACCGTCACTACGGACACATTGAAGTCACATTACCGTCACAACAGACATATAGAAGTCATATTACCATCACGACAGACACAGACATGTAAAAGTCACATTACCGTCACGACAGACATATAGAAGTCACATTACCGTCAATACAGACACATTGAAGTCACATTACCATCACGACAGACATATAGAAAACACATTACCGTCACTACAGACATATAGAAGACACATTACCGTCACTACAGACACAGACATGTAAAAGTCACATTACCATCACGACAGACACAGACATGTAAAAGTCACATTATCGTCACGACAGACATATAGAAGACACATTACCGTCACCACAGACACAGACATGTAAAAGTCACAT
Source organism: Theodoxus fluviatilis (assembly GCA_034096865.1). Classification (NCBI taxonomy): domain Eukaryota; kingdom Metazoa; phylum Mollusca; class Gastropoda; order Cycloneritida; family Neritidae; genus Theodoxus; species Theodoxus fluviatilis. The sequence continues at coordinate 52,642 of JAWQFJ010002359.1, forward strand.
TACCATCACGACAGACACAGACATGTAAAAGTCACATTACCGTCACGGCAGACATATAGAAGACACATTACCGTCACTACAGACACAGACATGTAAAAGTCACATTACCATCACGACAGACACAGACATGTAAAAGTCACATTACCGTCACGGCAGACATATAGAAGTCACATTACCGTCACGACAGACATATAGAAGTCACATTACCGTCACTACAGACTCATTGAAGTCACATTACCAACACGACAGACATATAGAAGACACATTACCGTCACTACAGACATATAGAAGACACATTACCGTCACTACAGACACAGACATGTAAAAGTCCCATTACCATCACGACAGACACAGACATGTTAAAGTCACATTACCGTCACTACAGACACATTGAAGTCACATTACCATCACGACAGACACAGACATATAGAAGTCATATTACCATCACGACAGGCACAGACATGTAAAAGTCACATTACCATCACGACAGACACAGACATGTAAAAGTCACATTACCGTCACTACAGACACATTGAAGTCACATTACCGTCACGACAGACACAGACATGTAAAAGTCACATTACCGTCACGACAGACACAGACATGTAAAAGTCACATTACCGTCACTACAGACTCATTGAAGTCACATTACCGTCATGACAGACACAGACATGTAAAAGTCACATTACCGTCACGCAGACATGTAAAAGTCACATTACCGTCACTACAGACACATTGAAGTCACATTACCGTCACGACAGACACAGACATGTAAAAGTCACATTACCATCACGACAGACACAGACATGTAAAAGTCACATTACCGTCACGACAGACACAGACATATAAAAGTCACATTACCGTCACGACAGACACAGACATGTAAAAGTCACATTACCGTCACGCAGACATGTAAAAGTCACATTACCGTCACTACAGACACATTGAAGTCACATGACCGTCACGACAGACACAGACATGTAAAAGTCACAATACAGTCACGACAGACACAGACATGTAAAAGTCACAATACAGTCACGACAGACACAGACATGTAAAAGTCACATTACCATCACGACAGACACAGACATGTAAAAGTCACATTACCGTCACGACAGACACAGACATGTAAAAGTCACAATACAGTCACGACAGACACAGATATGTAAAAGTCACATTACCGTCATTATGGTAGCTTTAGGTACAAGTCACATTACCGTCACTACAGACACACAGAAGACACATTATCGTAGGTTTAGGTACAAGTCACATTACCGTCACTACAGACACACAGAAGACACATTATCGTAGGTTTAGGTACAAGTCACATTACCGTCACTACAGACACATAGAAGACACATTATCGTAGCTGTAGGTACAAGTCACATTACCGTCACTACAGACACATAGAAGACACATTATCGTAGGTTTAGCACAAGTCACATTACCGTCACTACTAACACATAGAAGACACATTATCGTAGGTTTAGGTACAAGTCACATTACCGTCACTACAGACACATAGAAGACACATTATCGTAGCTTTAGCTACAAGTCACATTACCGTCACTACTGACACATAGAAGACACATTATCGTAGGTTTAGCTACAAGTCACATTACCGTCACTACAGACACATAGAAGACACATTATCGTAGCTTTAGCTACAAGTCACATTACCGTCACTACAGACACACAGAAGACACATTATCGTAGGTTTAGCTACAAGTCACATTACCGTCACTACAGACACACAGAAGACACATTATCGTAGCTTTAGCTACAAGTCACATTACCGTCACTACAGTCACATAGAAGTCACATTACCGTCAATACAGACACACAGAAGACACATTATCGTAGCTTTAGCTACAAGTCACATTACCGTCACTACAGACACATAGAAGTCACATTACCGTCACTACAGAGAGGTAAAAGGCACAGTACCGTCACTACAGAGAGGTAAAAGGCACAGTACCGTCACTACAGAGAGGTAAAAGGCACAGTACCGTCACTACAGACACATAGAAGTCACATTACCGTCACTACAGACACATAGAAGTCACATTACCGTCACTACAGACACATAGAAGGCACAGTACCGTCACTACAGAGAGGTAAAAGGCACAGTACCGTCACTACAGACACATAGAAGTCACAGTACCGTCACTACAGACACATAGAAGTCACATTACCGTCACTACAGACACATAGAAAGCACAGTACCGTCACTACAGAGAGGTAAAAGTCACAGTACCGTCACTACAGAGAGATAAAAGGCACAGTACCGTCACTACAGAGAGGTAAAAGGCACAGTACAGTCACTACAGAGAGGTAAAAGGCACAGTACCGTCACTACAGACACATAGAAGTCACATTACCGTCACTACAGACACATAGAAGTCACATTACCGTCACTACAGACACATAGAAGGCACAGTACCGTCACTACAGAGAGGTAAAAGGCACAGTACCGTCACTACAGACACATAGAAGTCACAGTACCGTCACTACAGACACATAGAAGTCACATTACCGTCACTACAGACACATGGAAAGCACAGTACCGTCACTACAGAGAGGTAAAAGTCACAGTACCGTCACTACAGAGAGATAAAAGGCACAGTACCGTCACTACAGAGAGGTAAAAGGCACAGTACAGTCACTACAGAGAGGTAAAAGGCACAGTACCGTCACTACAGAGAGGTAAAAGGCACAGTACCGTCACTACAGAGAGGTAAAAGGCACAGTACCGTCACTACAGAGAGGTAAAAGGCACAGTACCGTCACTACAGAGAGGTAAAAGGCACAGTACCGTCACTACAGAGAGGTAAAAGGCACAGTACCGTCACTACAGAGAGGTAAAAGGCACATTACCGTCACTACAGAGAGGTAAAAGGCACAGTACCGTCACTACAGAGAGGTAAAAGGCACAGTACCGTCACTACAGAGAGGTAAAAGGCACAGTACCGTCACTACAGAGGTAAAAGGCACAGTACCGTCACTACAGAGAGGTAAAAGGCACAGTACCGTCACTACAGAGAGGTAAAAGGCACAGTACCGTCACTACAGAGAGGTAAAAGGTACAGTACCGTCACTACAGAGAGGTAAAAGGCACAGTACCGTCACTACAGAGAGGTAAAAGGCACAGTACCGTCACTACAAAGAGGTAAAAGGCACAGTACCGTCACTACAGAGAGGTAAAAGGCACAGTACCGTCACTACAGAGAGGTAAAAGGCACAGTACCGTCACTACAGAGAGGTAAAAGGCACAGTACCGTCACTACAGACACATACAAGTCACAGTACCGTCACTACAGAGAGGTAAAAGGCAGAGTACCGTCACTACAGAGAGGTAAAAGGCACAGTACCGTCACTACAGAGAGGTAAAAGGCACAGTACCGTCACTACAGAGAGGTAAAAGGCACAGTGCCGTCACTACAGAGAGGTAAAAGGCACAGTACCGTCACTACAGATAGGTAAAAGGCACAGTGCCGTCACTACAGAGAGGTAAAAGGCACAGTACCGTCACTACAGAGAGGTAAAAGGCACAGTACCGTCACTACAGAGAGGTAGAAGGCGCGCATGGTGAACAGTAGACTGGTCTCGTGACCTGCACAGCTGTGCTCAGCGTTGGGCAAGATCCTGCAATGATATGGAAGATACTCGTGCAAGTTTTCCAGAGGCAGCACACAGGCTATTAGGCATTGAAGGACAACTGGACGGACAGAGAGACAGTCAGGGAGGAGGAAAAAAGGGGAGGAAGGGTGGAGGACTGAAAGAGTACCTGAGGTACTTTGGAGGTGTGAGCTCATCGAAGTAATAGTGGGAGTCGTCTGGAAGGAAGAATTCGTCGCCCCCGGTGCTGATGATGAGTTTGGGTATGGTAAGGCGTGAGTTGTAGGCTGCAAGACAGAAGGAAGAACGATTCATCACTGTGCAACGTGTATCAAACTTGCATTCTGCATAGGTGTCAAGTCTCACGTATTTTGCGTGAGTCTCACGCAATTTCAGTGATTTTCAAGTCTCACGGCGTGAGACGAAAACCTCACGTAATTTTGCGTTTTAGTCGTACGGATTTTTTTTTTAAGGTTCGTCTGAGGACAGTGTGAAAGTGTACAAGCCTCGCGGTAAGTGCGCGATTTGCGGAAGTCAGGGGCCGGAAGTCGCTTCTCGCGCGTGCGTAGTATGCTACAACAAAGAGATTCAAAGCGCAATTATGGCGTCTTCTTCGAAACCGCCTGCAAAAAGGGCTCGGTATTCTTCGAAATACCAGTGTGAGTGGGAAACGGACAAAGAGTTTCTGGGGCAGATCAGCAAGTCGGATGCAGGCTCTGATTTTGCTTACTGCAAGTCATGCAAACGGTCGGTAAAGGTATCGGCGTCGGGGCGATTTGACATAGTTCGCCACTTCGCATCTTCAAAGCACAAAGAAGCTTTAAAAAAAGCAAAACAGCACATCCCTCTCGATGTTACATTCCGGAGGCAGGCTAACAACTTGGACCAAGGAAAGACCGTGTCTCAGTCAGATATTCTCTTCTGCCAATTCCTTGCAAAACACAACCTGCCAGCGACAACCGCCGACCATTTCACCATTCTCATGAAAAAGATGTTCCCTGACTCGAAAGCGGCCCAAGCCTTCTCCTGTAAGAGGACCAAGGCAACACAAATCATCAAACGATGCCTGGCTACAGAATTGACAGCCCACCAGCCACAGTTCTTGCATGATGTTCGACAGTTCTACACAGCCTGTGTCCAGAAAATGTTGAACAAGTTCCCATTTGGAGAGGAGATCCTGGAACATATCCAGGTCCTGGACCCCAGCAAGAGAGAGCAGCTGCCATACACTGACATTGTGA
>JAWQFJ010002359.1:65000-71254 GCA_034096865.1 Theodoxus fluviatilis
GTGTGCAATTAGTGTAAACAGTAGTTTTGGAATTCGACGAAGGCAAAAGCAGGTCAAGACAAAACAGTTGAATAGCTTTACCAACTCCGATGATTTACTTAATTAAAAGTTAGTTTATTTTCCCAACATTTTCACAGAGATGAAGTTCAAAAACTAATTGCAACCACACATTCACTTACGTATTGTGAAATTGAGATGAAATACATCTTCTTTTTAGATGACGCTGGAGAACAATTCTTTAAAAGAGGATATGGTTATCTTTGAGAAGATAAACTCGAAATGTGGACAGAGAGATTATTTGGCAATTAGCAGTTTAGGAAAAGTTGATTGCTGAAAAGAAACTTTAGTCACTGACTTCCTCCTTTCGTTTGACATCTGCTCTTTATTGCATTACAGTCTCAAAGTAAAATACTGATCCAAACTTTGAAACGTTTTATTACGTCATTTAATTTTTTATCTTTTTTTTTGGTAAACAATAGCACAAACTCTGCCGTGTTTTGTGATTTATTGATTTCGACGTCATCCAAGGAGGACTCTAGCATGGCGTTAACCTTTGGAAGCCATATGACTTGACGAGAATGACGCGGACACCAACCATCTTCGCCAGGTTGGACACGTTCCAAACCAAGAGGCGTACGTAGCAGGGAATGCTTCATTCAGCAAAGAGCATCACGGTTTTCTGGACCCTATCCAATGCGGCCACGTCTACCTCTGGCCCGCCTACGCAAAAAACAGACACAATGCAAAATCACGGAGCCGACCGGTCCCTGCCGTTGGACAGCAGACGACAAGAGGGGAGAACCATGTAACAGGACTCCCTCGCGGCCTTCCCTCCATTTCCGCCCCTGACGGCGTTGGTTCCGCCACAGTCAGTCGAAAGGGTGTTGGGGCGTCGGCTGTCAGTCGTGCTTGCGCTACATGAGGTAGACGTCTGGCTCAGTGTGCTGTTGTCTCCAGGTTCCAAGCAATTCATTGTGTGCAGTGTCTCCTGTGCTTCCTGCCTGTGAGGTTTAGTTCGTAATCCCCCATTCTTTCACTCCCTGCATTTGCTCGCATATGGCTTTTTATTTTCGTCATCTTGGTTACTCTGGTTTGCTTTCCAGCACCTTTTTAAAAATTCACACAGCATCCTGCGGGCCTCTGATGGTCGGGGTGCTGACGCTTTAGTCTCGTGGTATTTCCTGTTCCAGGCCTGGGGCTGAAAATCAATGAGTCTTGTTCCGACCATTCTGAATTCCGTCTGAAATTGCTCATTTTGGCAAGCTGCCAGTGGTATCACTGCAAACCTTTTTTGTCAGTAGAACCATATGACTGAATCTCGAACCAAATTCTGGAACGAAGTATTATTACTATTTTCCAAAAAGGAAAAAAAACCACGAGGCCGGGGTGAAAGCATCACTTTCATAGCGGACGAATCTTTTCGTTAATAATTACTCGACTTTCATTCAAAAATATCCGTAATATGTGTGCTATCCATTATCAGAAAGAATCGAGAGTGTATTGTGGAAAGATCGGAACGACATGAAATAAGTACATGTAAAATGAAGGGTTGAGGTCCATGGGTCTTATTCATGATCAAGTTGCTGCCTCGAGGACGCAAGCTCTTCAGGGGAACAAATCACAGCGAATAAGAAAAAATATCATTTGATCTCCACCACCAAACTAGATAGAAAAAATTGAAATATGCAAAAACGAAGAAAACCACTCCAGTAATACAATACTGATGGCTTTTGCCAAGGAACAAATAAGAACAGAAGAAAACTGTCGTGCTATACAACTTCGAGGAGAAATGTTACATAGTTGTTTACGCGTGAGAACACAAGAAGAAAGATACATGTTTATGAGTACAGCATGACCCACTGGACTTTTTGCGGAGCCAACGTCAACCTTTAATCTTTGATGTGAAAATGAAATTACTACTTATTCTGTAGACACGCGCTTTCAAGATCATAAATATAGGTAATGACACTGTAGTCATGTCCTGACCAAAACGATGAGAAACTGTGAAGGAACAAGCCATTTTAATGGCGTCTGACAAAACATTCTCAAAGTTTATTAAGACAACCGACAGAAGATCAAAAGCTTTTTTACACCCTTTCAAACAGGTCATGAAAACGTTGATTTTCAACTTTTCATGAATTCTACTTCTGTGTTTGTCCTTGTTTGTACTAATTGGTTATACACATTAAATCCTCTTCAAAACAACATGAATAGTTCGAAAGAAAACCAAACCTCTCAAGCCACGAACAGTTTTGCTTGATCTGTGACCCTGCGGTGTAAGTGAATCAGTGATGGGGTTGATTTTGATCAGTAATAAGGGAGAAATATGCACGAATATGAAATGCGAAGTAAAGCAACTGTGATCATTCAGTTTAAAATTTTTACTACACTCGAAGTCTACATTCAATACGACTAGAACTATACAGTCATCCGTTGACAGTTATTGCGATTCAAAAATTACAACTGTTATGAAACTCATTATGGAATTACAGTGGCTTACTTTCCCAAAAGCAAATGCATGACGAATTTATAGCAAACTAACCCTATCAGTCTTTGAAAAGTATTTAAAATTATCTGAACTGCATAACTATATGGAACCCACCCACCCTACCCATTTTCTATTCATTTCGTGTGCAGCGCGTTTCCATGGCAACAATAATGAAAAAGTATATTTCATCCAGAATCACAGACAAGTACTGTTAAATCAGGAAACTTTGACATTTGTTCGGAAGCACCTCCAAATTATATCAGCTTCAAATGCACCTTGCCGCGACAGCTTCAAAATCGGGTTACTTGATCATCAGCATCGCAGGGGAAATTGCCAACATTTTGCACTTTGCAGGGCCTGGTGACCCAACAAATAGACCTCACATTTCCGCGTGTATTTGCTCTCGTTAAAATGCCGCTTGTTTCTCTCAAGTGTGAAGAATTTCATTTCACTGTCGGGGTTTTCCTGCTGACGCGCGAGTTACTGACCTGCATCCAACTCGAAGGAAATTGGATGAGCTAGGCGAGGAAGATGGAAATTTGTAAAATTACTCTTTTTCAGTCCTGTTCTAGGAGAAGAGTTTTCGTTTTCCGTGATGTTGATGGCCAAGTTTGTCTGTCCCGAGACGATGTAAACGAAGTGCGTAAGAAATAGCCCGGATGCGCCGTCAAGAGGCTCGTTACCTGAACGTCAGCTTGGCAAACGTGTCACATAGCTCTGCTCCCTGGATGATAAGCAAGGGAAGAGAGCACTGCGGTGGAGGAAGAGAAGAAGTAAAGGTACAACAGTGTGGTGGGGGTGGATATGGGTGGGAGGATGGAATGGAATGGGTAAAAAGTCCTAACACGCTGGTAATCGGACAGGTTGAACAGTGGACGAGGAGAGGGTTGGAGATGTGAGAAAGAGAGGTGGTGGGAGGGCAGAAGACACAATGGGAGAAGGGAAAAGGGAGAGCGAGCTAGCGAATTAGAGAGAGAGAGAGAGAGAGAGACAGAGAGAAACAGAGAGAGAAAAAGAAAGAAAGAGAGAAAGAAAGGGGGGAAAGAGGGGAGAGAGAGGGAAAGGGAGAGAGAGAGAGAGAGAGAGAGAGAGAGAGAGAGAGAGAGAGAGAGAGAGAGAGAGAGAGAGAGAGAGAGAGAGAGCGAGAGAGAGAGAGAGAGAGAGAGAACTTTATTGCTGGAGCCTCAGGCCCATTACAAAACATGAGTTTTCATAAAGTTATCCAACACAAAATTTGGTCGGTACGAACTTTCAAGAACGCACTACCACAAATAAGATTAAGACTGGCAACCAGTCATGCGAGGTTCTGAGCGTAAATAGGCAACATAGTCACTTTCTGCAAGCGACAGCCCGAAATGTCTGGTTTTCGTGCTGGCTGCGCATTCTGGGCTGGATTCGTTGATCACCCTTGTGCTGCCCGTGTTGCGTGAGACGCTGTCGCTGTAGCCTTGTCTGGCAGTCAGCTGTTGGTTGCTCCGAAACGAGGCTGCTGTGGAAGGAAACTCAGCTTCTTTGCCCCTGAATGTGTTGTCTTTCTGAGAGGGTCAAAGGTTAAAGTCATCGTAGGGCAAGGGCTTGATGTCGAGGCACGTGAAGGTATTGCAGCATCAAACATATTCTCGCAAATGGTATTCGAAGTATTTTCCTTTTCATACTAGAAAATTTAGGAAACTCGTCTCATCCAAGGCTCTGTGTCTCTGGGCACGCAGCCTGTCGCGTCGAAGCTGTGCAGGAGGCTTTCTTCTCCAGTGTCCGCTTCGAGTATGAGGAGCGAGTAATGACAGCCCGTCATTCGGTCAGAATCTGAGCACGACCACAACGCCTCTGGGCTCCCCCGTCACCTGCCAAGAGGAAAATTCTTCATACGTAAGCAACGAGGATAGCTAAGCATTTCAACAACAGCTGGAATCCCGGCGACTGGTATACTTCTACTTTAAATGCAGGCGGGAAAAAGGCAGAGCCCAAGTAAACACGCTCTCCTGAGCGCTAGCAGCGGCCTGTGTCTCAGGGAGGGAGGGAGAGAGAGAGAGAGACAGAGACAGAGAGAGAGAGAGAGAGAGAGAGACAAACAGACAGACAGACAAACAGACAAACAGACACACAGACACACACACACACACACGCACGCATGCACGCACGCACCCACGCACACACACACACACACACACACACACACACACACACATATCCAGAAAGACAGTCACCCAGTCAGACACGCGGACAGACACACACAGACAGACACACAGACAGATAGAAACAGACAAAGACAGACAGACAGACACACAGACACACAGACACACACACACACACACACAGAGATACACACACAGACACACACAAAAACAGACAAACAGACTGATAGACACGCAAGCAGGCAGGCATGTAGGCAGGCAGGCAGACAGACAGACAGACAGACAGACAGGCGGGTGGGCAGGAAGGCAGACAGACATACAGACAGACAGACGGACAGACAAATATACATTCAGAAACACATACAGACACACACAGACTCACAGCTACACAGACATATACACAGACAGATAGATACAGAGACAGACACGAGGACAGACGAACAGTCACTCACACATATATACACACCAATAGACACACAGACACACAGAAGACCAGGGGTTGAAGGAGGAATGATGGTGGAAGGAAATGAGTAATGATGCGTATGGTCTGCCGAGGGTATCAACTTCGTGTGTTCTTCAGTGACAAAGTGCTTTAGGTGCAACAGTAAAGCGGTGGTCATAGTCATTATAATCGTGGTTGTTGTTATGATGGTTGTAGTGGTGGTGGTAGTTATGGTGGTGATGGTTGTGGTGGTGGTAGTGCTGGTGGTGGTAGTGCTGGTGGTGTTAGTGCTGGTGGTGGTGCTGGTGGTGGTGCTGGTGGTGGTAGTGCTGGTGGTGGTAGTGCTGGTGGTGGTGGTGGTGCTGGTGGTGGTGCTGGTGGTAGTGCTGGTGGTGCTGGTGGTGCTGGTGGTGGTGCTGGTGGTTGGGCATCGGGTGAGGGTGGAGAAGGTGAAGGTGGTGGTGGTGGTGGTGGTGGTGGTGGTAATGATTATGGTGGTGGTGCTGTCGGTGGTGGTGGTAGTGGTGATGGTGGTGGTTGTAGTGGTGTCAGTCGTGGTTGTAGTGGTAATGATGGTGGGAAGGGAGAGGAAAAGATGTTGTATGAAAAGTTTAGGTAGATGTCACACCAAACGTAGCAGATTTGTGTGCGCATGTATAACGAAATGCTGCAGACACTTGCAAAAGCTCAAAATACCACAGTACAAGCCGCAACACACACACACACACACACACACACACACACACACACACACACACACACACACACACACACACTGAAGTCAATCTCTTGTGTTGTCTCAACAATGGCTGTGTTACGAACATGTCACTGTCACCCGTTATACACTCGGGACTGCGCAGAAAACTATTTTCACAGCAAATAACAAGAGTCAGGACGTCAAAGTCTATTTACTTTCCTTTTTAAAGTGATGCGTGTGTGATTGTATGTGTGTGTGTGTGATTGTGTGTGTGTGTGTGTGTGTGTGCGTGTGTGCGCGCGCGTGTGTGTGTGTGTGTGTGTGTGTGTGTGTGTGTGTGTGTGTGTGTGTGTGTGTGTGTGTGTGTGTGTGTGTGTTACGTGCTATACAGCCGGCCACAATCTATCGATGTATTGGCGTGCAGGTATGTTGTTGCTAGCACTTTAGGCTATAACACGGATTCTTTTGAATCTCTTGGTGCTCGTCTGTCGTTCT